>CM060906.1:4477500-4512500 GCA_030737815.1 Allium fistulosum
GCTCGAGCCAAAGCAAGTTCCATATTTTCTCGGAGCAATATCGTCCAAGGAGAGCTTCAGGTAAGTAGCCTAATGACCCGAAGCACGCTGGCAGTTTTCACGTCCTCGACTCGAAGCAGGGACTTCCTCGGGCTTGCCTCGAGAAAAATGCCGATTTTCCTGAAGCGCGATCCGAGTTTTCCATCATGTGACTCGAAGCAGCTGCTCTCAAGTGCATGCTTCGGGTATTTTCCAGTTTGTCCCGAAGCGCGCCCCGAGTTTCCACCTTCCCGACTCGAAGCAAGGCCTTCGTCGGGCGTTAAGTTGCGCTCCGACCCCGATGCGGCCTTTCCCTAAACATTGGGCCGGACCGGGGCGAGCGTCGTGCTATTGCCAACCCGAGCGGTTTCCAAAAGCGTGTCGATTTGCCGAACGCACGAACGAGTTCAAGGTTATTGGGGATAGCGGACATATTTCTCGAGTCGCCTTTCGGCACGTCTCGGAGCACACATCGGACGTGTGTACGCTCGATCCGTATGCTCGTTCCCGACCCAGCTTCAAATTTCCGAATTCTCGAGCCAAAGCAAGTTACGTGTTTTCTCGGAGCAATATCGTCCAGGGAGAGCTTCGGGTAAGTAGCCGAATGACCCAAAGCATGCTGGCAGTTTTCACGTGCTCGACTCGAAGCATGAACTTCCTCCGTCTTGCCTCGAGAAAAATGCGGATTTGCCCAAAGCGCGCTCGGAGTTTTCCATCGTGCGACTCGAAGCAGCTGCTTCCAAGTGCATGCTTCGGGTATTTGCCAGTTTGACCCGAAGCACGCCCCGAGTTTTCACCTTCCCGACTCGAAGCAAGGCATTCGTCGGGCGTTAAGTTGCGCTTCGACCCCGATGCGGCCATCCCCTAAACATCGGGCCGGAGGGGGTGAGCGACGTGCTATTGCCAAATCGAGCGGTTCCCAAAAGCGTGTCGACTTGCCGAACGCATGTCCGAGTTCACTGTTGTGCGGGATAGCGGACATATTTCTTCAGTCGACTTTCGGTTCAACTCAGAGCACGCATCGGACGTGCGTACGCTCGATCCGTATGCTCGTTCCCGACCCAGCTTCAAATTTCCGAATGCTCGAGCCAAAGCAAGTTCTGTGTTTTCGCGTAGCAATATCGTCCAGGGAGAGCTTCGGGTAAGTAGCCGAATGACCTGAAGCACGCTGGCAGTTTTCTCGTGCTCAACTCGAAGCAGGGACTTCCTCGGGCTTGCCTCGAGAAAAACTCCGATTTGCCCGAAGCGCGCTCCGAGTTTTCCATCGTGCGACTCGAAGCAGCTGCTTCCAAGTGCATGCTTCGGGTATTTGCCAGTTTGACCCAAAGCGCGCCCCGAGTTTTCACCTTCCCGACTCGAAGCAAGGCCTTCGTCGGGCGTTAAGTTGCGCTCCGACCCCGATGCGGCCTTCCCCTAAACATCGGGCCGGACCGGGGCGAGCGTCGTGCTATCGCCAACTCGAGCGGTTCCCAAAAGCGTGTCGACTTGCCGAACGCACGTTCGAGTTCACGGTTGTGCTGGATAGCGAACATATTTCTCGAGTCGACTTTCGGCTCGACTCGTAGCACGCATCGGACGTGCGTACGCTCGATCTGTATGCTCGTTCCCGACCCAGCTTCAAATTTCCGAATGCTCGAGCCAAAGCAAGTTCCATATTTTCTTGGAGCAATATCGTCCAGGGAGAGCTTCAGGTAAGTAGCCTAATGACCCGAAGCACGCTGGCAGTTTTCACGTGCTCGACTCGAAGCAGGGACTTCCTCGGGCTTGCCTCAAGAAAAATGCCGATTTTCCTGAAGCGCGATCCGAGTTTTCCATCATGTGACTCGAAGCAGCTGCTCTCAAGTGCATGCTTCGGGTATTTTCTAGTTTGTCCCGAAGCGCGCCCCGAGTTTCCACCTTCCCGACTCGAAGCAAGGCCTTCGTCGGGCGTTAAGTTGCGCTCCGACCCCGATGCGGCCTTTCCCTAAACATTGGGCCGGACCGGGGCGAGCGTCGTGCTATTGCCAACCCGAGCGGTTTCCAAAAGCGTGTCGATTTGCCGAATGCACGAACGAGTTCACGGTTATTGGGGATAGCGGACATATTTCTCGAGTCGCCTTTCGGCACGTCTCGGAGCACACATCGGACGTGTGTACGCTCGATCCGTATGCTCGTTCCCGACCCAGCTTCAAATTTCCGAATGCTCGAGCCAAAGCAAGTTACGTGTTTTCTCGGAGCAATATCGTCCAGGGAGAGCTTCGGGTAAGTAGCCGAATGACCCAAAGCATGCTGGCAGTTTTCACGTGCTCGACTCGAAGCATGAACTTCCTCCGTCTTGCCTCGAGAAAAATGCGGATTTGCCCAAAGCGCGCTCGGAGTTTTCCATCGTGCGACTCGAAGCAGCTGCTTCCAAGTGCATGCTTCGGGTATTTGCCAGTTTGACCCGAAGCACGCCCCGAGTTTTCACCTTCCCGACTCGAAGCAAGGCATTCGTCGGGCGTTAAGTTGCGCTTCGACCCCGATGCGGCCATCCCCTAAACATCGGGCCGGAGGGGGTGAGCGACGTGCTATTGCCAAATCGAGCGGTTCCCAAAAGCGTGTCGACTTGCCGAACGCATGTCCGAGTTCACTGTTGTGCGGGATAGCGGACATATTTCTTCAGTCGACTTTCGGTTCGACTCAGAGCACGCATCGGACGTGCGTACGCTCGATCCGTATGCTCTTTCCCGACCCAGCTTCAAATTTCCGAATGCTCGAGCCAAAGCAAGTTCTGTGTTTTCTCGTAGCAATATCGTCCAGGGAGAGCTTCGGGTAAGTAGCCGAATGACCGAAGCACGCTGGCAGTTTTCTCGTGCTCGACTCGAAGCAGGGACTTCCTCGGGCTTGCCTCGAGAAAAACTCCGATTTGCCCGAAGCGCGCTCCGAGTTTTCCATCGTGCGACTCGAAGCAGCTGCTTCCAAGTGCATGCTTCGGGTATTTGCCAGTTTGACCCGAAGCGCGCCCCGAGTTTTCACCTTCCCGACTCGAAGCAAGGCCTTCGTCGGGCGTTAAGTTGCGCTCCGACCCCGATGCGGCCTTCCCCTAAACATCGAGCCGGACCGGGGCGAGCGTCGTGCTATCGCCAACTCGAGCGGTTCCCAAAAGCGTGTCGACTTGCCGAACGCACGTTCGAGTTCACGGTTGTGCGGGATAGCGGACATATTTCTCGAGTCGACTTTCGGCTCGACTCGAAGCACGCATCGGATGTGCGTACGCTCGATCCGTATGCTCGTTCCCGACCCAGCTTCAAATTTCCGAATGCTCGAGCCAAAGCAAGTTCCGTGTTTTCTCGTAGCAATATCGTCCAGGGAGAGCTTCGGGTAAGTAGCCGAATGACCTGAAGCACGCAGGCAGTTTTCTCGTGCTCGACTCGAAGCAGGGACTTCCTCGGGCTTGCCTCGAGAAAAATTCCGATTTGCCCGAAGCGCGCTCCGAGTTTTCCATCGTGCGACTCGAAGCAGCTGCTTCCAAGTGCATGCTTCGGGTATTTTCCAGTTTGACCCAAAGCGCGCCTCGAGTTTTCACCTTTCCGACTCGAAGCAAGGCCTTCGTCGGGCATTAAGTTGCGCTCCGACCCCGATGCGGCCTTCCCCTAAACATCGGGCCGGACGGGGCGAGCGTCGTGCTATTGCCAACTCGAGCGGTTCCCAAAAGCGTGTCGACTTGCCGAACGCACGTCCGAGTTCACGATTGTGCGGGATAGCGGACATATTTCTCGAGTTGACTTTCGGCTCGACTCGGAGCACGCATCGGATCTGCGTACGCTCGATCCGTATGCTCGTTCCTGACCCAACTTCAAATTTCCGAATGCTCGAGCCAAAGCAAGTTCTGTGTTTTCTCGTAGCAATATCGTCCAGGGAGAGCTTTGGGTAAGTAGCCGAATGACCCAAAGCACGCTGGCAGTTTTCTCGTGCTCGACTCGAAGCAGGGACTTCCTCGGGCTTGCCTCGACAAAAATTCCGATTTGCCCTTAGCGCGCTCCGAGTTTTCCATCGTGCGACTCGAAGCAGCTGCTTCCAAGTGCATGCTTCGGGTATTTGCCAGTTTGACCCGAAGCGCGCCCCGAATATTCACCTTCCCGACTCGAAGAAAGGCCATCGTCGGGCGTTAAGTTGCGCTCCGACCCCGATGCGGTCTTCCCCTAAACATCGGGATAGCGGTTTCCAAAAGCATGTCGACTTGCCGAACGCACGTCCGAGTTCACGGTTGTGCGGGATAGCGGACATATTTCTCGAGTCGACTTTCGGATCGACTCGGAGCACGCATCAGACGTGCATACGCTCGATCCGTATGCTCGTTCCCGACCCAGCTTCAAATTTCCGAATGCTCGGACCAAAGCAAGTTACGTGTTTTCTCGTACCAATATCGTCCAGGGAGAGCTTCGGGTAAGTAGCCGAATGACCTGAAGCAGGCTGGCAGTTATCTCGTGGTCGACTCGAAGCAGGGACTTCCTCGGGGTTGCCTCGAGAAAAATTCCGATTTGCCCGAAGCGCGCTCCGAGTTTTCCATCGTGCGACCCGAAGCAGCTGCTTCCAAGTGCATGCTTCGGGTATTTGCCAGTTTGACCCGAAGCGCGCCCCGAGTTTTCACCTTTCCGACTCGAAGCAAGGCCTTCGTCGGGCGTTAAGTTGCGCTCCGATGCGGCCTTCCCCTAAACATCGGGCCGGACGGGGCGAGCGTCGTGCTATTGCCAACTCGAGCGGTTCCCAAAAGCGTGTCGACTTGCCGAACGCACGTCCGAGTTCACGATTGTGCGGGATAGCAGACATATTTCTCGAGTCGACTTTCGGCTCGACTCGGAGCACGCATCGGATGTGCGTACGCTCGATCCGTATGCTCGTTCCCGACCCAGCTTCAAATTTCCGAATGCTCGAGCCAAAGCAAGTTCTGTGTTTTCTCGTAGCAATATCGTCCAGGGAGAGCTTTGGGTAAGTAGCCGAATGACCCGAAGCACGCTTGCAGTTTTCTCGTGCTCGACTCGAAGCAGGGACTTCCTCGGGCTTGCCTTGAGAAAAATTCCGATTTGCCGTTAGCGTGCTCCGAGTTTTCCATCGTGCGACTTGAAGCAGCTGCTTCCAAGTGCATGCTTCGGGTATTTGCCATTTTGACCCGAAGCGCGCCCCGAATATTCACCTTCCCGACTCGAAGCAAGTCCTTCGTCGGGCGTTAAGTTGCGCTCCGACCCCGATGCGGTCTTCCCCTAAACATCGGGCCGGACCGGGGCGAGCGCCGTGCTATCGCCAACTCGAGCGGTTTCCAAAAGCGTGTCGACTTGCCGAACGCACGTCCGAGTTCACGGTTGTGCGGGATAGCGGACATATTTCTCGAGTCGACTTTCGGCTCGACTCGGAGCACGCATTGGACGTGCATACGCTCGATCCGTATGCTCGTTCCCGACCCAGCTTCAAATTTCCGAATGCTCGAGCCAAAGCAAGTTCCATGTTTTCTCGTACCAATATCGTCCAGGGAGAGCTTCGGGTAAGTAGCCGAATGACCTGAAGCACGCTGGTAGTTTTCTCGTGGTCGACTCGAAGCAGGGACTTCCTCGGGCTTGCCTCGAGAAAAATTCCGATTTGCCCGAAGCGCGCTCCGAGTTTTCCATCGTGCGACCCGAAGCAGCTGCTTCCAAGTGCATGCTTCGGGTATTTGCCAGTTTGACCCGAAGCGCGCCCCGAGTTTTCACCTTTCCGACTCGAAGCAAGGCCTTCGTCGGGCGTTAAGTTGCGCTCCGATGCGGCCTTCCCCTAAACATCGGGCCGGACGGGGCGAGCGTCGTGCTATTGCCAACTCGAGCGGTTCCCAAAAGCGTGTCGACTTGCCGAACGCACGTCCGAGTTCACGATTGTGCGGGATAGCAGACATATTTCTCGAGTCGACTTTCGGCTCGACTCGGAGCACGCATCGGATGTGCGTACGCTCGATCCGTATGCTCGTTCCCGACCCAGCTTCAAATTTCTGAATGCTCGAGCCAAAGCAAGTTCTGTGTTTTCTCGTAGCAATATCGTCCAGGGAGAGCTTTGGGTAAGTAGCCGAATGACCCGAAGCACGCTTGCAGTTTTCTCGTGCTCGACTCGAAGCAGGGACTTCCTCGGTCTTGCCTTGAGAAAAATTCCGATTTGCCGTTAGCGTGCTCCGAGTTTTCCATCGTGCGACTTGAAGCAGCTGCTTCCAAGTGCATGCTTCGGGTATTTGCCATTTTGACCCGAAGCGCGCCCCCGAATATTCACCTTCCCGACTCGAAGCAAGTCCTTCGTCGGGCGTTAAGTTGCGCTCCGACCCCGATGCGGCCTTCCCCTAAACATCGGGCCGGACGGGGCGAGCGTCGTGCTATTGCCAACTCGAGCGGTTCCCAAAAGCGTGTCGACTTGCCGAACGCACGTTCGAGTTCACGATTTTGCAGGATAGCGGACATATTTCTCGAGTCGACTTTCGGCTCGACTCGGAGCACGCATCGGACGTGCGTACGCTCGATCCGTATGCTCGTTCCCGACCCAGCTTCAAATTTCCGAATGCTCGAGCCAAAGCAAGTTCTGTGTTTTCTCGTAGCAATATCGTCTAGGGAGAGCTTTGGGTAAGTAGCCGAATGACCCGAAGCACGCTGGCAATATTCTCGTGCTCGAATCGAAGTAGGGACTTCCTCGGGCTTGCCTCGAGAAAAATTCCAATTTGCCCTTAGCGCGCTCCGAGTTTTCCATCGTGCGACTCGAAGCAGCTGCTTCCAAGTGCATGCTTCGGGTATTTGCCAGTTTGACCCGAAGCGCGACCCGAATTTTCTCCTTCCCGACTCGAAGCAAGGCCTTCGTCGGGCGTTAAGTTGCGCTCCGACACCGATGCGGTCTTCCCCTAAACATCGGGCCGGACCGGGGCGAGCGTCGTGCTATCGCCAACTCGAGCGGTTTCCAAAAGCGTGTCGACTTGCCGAAAGCACGTCCGAGTTCACGGTTGTGCGGGATAGCGGACATATTTCTCGAGTCGACTTTCGGCTCGACTCGGAGCACGCATCGGACGTGCGTACGCTCGATCCGTATGCTCGTTCCCGACCCAGCTTCAAATTTCCGAATGCTCGGGCCAAAGCAAGTTCCATGTTTTCTCATAGCAATATCGTCCAGGGAGAGCTTCGGGTAAGTAGCCGAATGACCCTAAGCACGCTGGCAGTTTTCTCGTGCTCGACTCGAAGCAGGGACTTCCTCGGGCTTGCCTCGAGAAAAATTCCGATTTGCCCGAAGCGCGCTCCGAGTTTTCCATCGTGCGACCCGAAGCAGCTGCTTCCAAGTGCATGCTTCGGGTATTTGCCAGTTTGACCCGAAGCGCGCCCCGAGTTTTCACCTTTCCGACTCGAAGCAAGGCCTTCGTCGGGCGTTAAGTTGCGCTCCGATGCGGCCTTCCCCTAAACATCGGGCCGGACGGGGCGAGCGTCGTGCTATTGCCAACTCGAGCGGTTCCCAAAAGCGTGTCGACTTGCCGAACGCACGTCCGAGTTCACGATTGTGCGGGATAGCAGACATATTTCTCGAGTCGACTTTCGGCTCGACTCGGAGCACGCATCGGATGTGCGTACGCTCGATCCGTATGCTCGTTCCCGACCCAGCTTCAAATTTCCGAATGCTCGAGCCAAAGCAAGTTCTGTGTTTTCTCGTAGCAATATCGTCCAGGGAGAGCTTTCGGTAAGTAGCCGAATGACCCGAAGCACGCTTGCAATTTTCTCGTGCTCGACTCGAAGCAGAGACTTCCTCGGTCTTGCCTTGAGAAAAATTCCGATTTGCCGTTAGCGTGCTCCGAGTTTTCCATCGTGCGACTTGAAGCAGCTGCTTCCAAGTGCATGCTTCGGGTATTTGCCATTTTGACCCGAAGCGCGCCCCGAATATTCACCTTCCCGACTCGAAGCAAGTCCTTCGTCGGGCGTTAAGTTGCGCTCCGACCCCGATGCGGCCTTCCCCTAAACATCGGGCCGGACGGGGCGAGCGTCGTGCTATTGCCAACTCGAGCGGTTCCCAAAAGCGTGTCGACTTGCCGAACGCACGTTCGAGTTCACGATTTTGCAGGATAGCGGACATATTTCTCGAGTCGACTTTCGGCTCGACTCGGAGCACGCATCGGACGTGCGTACGCTCGATCCGTATGCTCGTTCCCGACCCAGCTTCAAATTTCCGAATGCTCGAGCCAAAGCAAGTTCTGTGTTTTCTCGTAGCAATATCGTCTAGGGAGAGCTTTGGGTAAGTAGCCGAATGACCCGAAGCACGCTGGCAATATTCTCGTGCTCGAATCGAAGTAGGGACTTCCTCGGGCTTGCCTCGAGAAAAATTCCAATTTGCCCTTAGCGCGCTCCGAGTTTTCCATCGTGCGACTCGAAGTAGCTGCTTCCAAGTGCATGCTTCGGGTATTTGCCAGTTTGACCCGAAGCGCGACCCGAATTTTCTCCTTCCCGACTCGAAGCAAGGCCTTCGTCGGGCGTTAAGTTGCGCTCCGACACCGATGCGGTCTTCCCCTAAACATCGGGCCGGACCGGGGCGAGCGTCGTGCTATCGCCAACTCGAGCGGTTTCCAAAAGCGTGTCGACTTGCCGAAAGCACGTTCGAGTTCACGGTTGTGCGGGATAGCGGACATATTTCTCGAGTCGACTTTCGGCTCGACTCGGAGCACGCATCGGACGTGCGTACGCTCGATCCGTATGCTCGTTCCCGACCCAGCTTCAAATTTCCGAATGCTCGGGCCAAAGCAAGTTCCATGTTTTCTCATAGCAATATCGTCCAGGGAGAGCTTCGGGTAAGTAGCCGAATGACCCTAAGCACGCTGGCAGTTTTCTCGTGCTCGACTCGAAGCAGGGACTTCCTCGGGATTGCCTCGAGAAAAATGCCGATATTCCCGAAGTGCGCTCCGAGTTTTCCATCGTGCAACTCGAAGCAGCTGCTTCCAAGTGCATGCTTCGGGTATTTGCCAGTTTGACCCGAAGCGCGCCCCGAGTTTTCACCTTCCCGACTCGAAGCAAGGCCTTCGTCGGGCGTTAAGTTGCGCTCCGACCCCGATGCGGCCTTCCCCTGAACATCGGGCCGGACAGGGCGAGCGTCGTGCTATTGCCAACTCGAGTGGTTCCCAAATGTGTGTCTACTTGACGAACGCACGTCCGAGTTCACGGTTGTGCGGGATAGCGGACATATTTCTCGAGTCGACTTTCAGCTCGACTTAGAGCACGCATCGAACCTGCGTACGCTTGATCCGTATGCTCGTTCCCGACCCAGCTTCAAATTTCCGAATGCTCGAGCCAAAGAAAGTTCCGTGTTTTCTCGTAGCAATATCATCCATGGAGCGCTTCGGGTAAGTAGCCAAATGACCTAAAGCACACTGGCAGTTTTCTCGTGCTCGACTCGAAGCATGGACTTCCTCTGGCTTGCCTCGAGAAAAATGCTTATTTTCCCAAAGCGCTCTCCGAGTTTTCCATCGTGCGACTCGAAGCAGCTGCTTCCAAGTGCATGTTTCGGGTATTTGCCAGTGACCCGAAGCGCGCCCCGTGTTTTCACCTTTCCGACTCGAAGCAAGGCCTTCGTCGGGCGTTAAGTTGCGCTCCGACCCCGATGCGGCATTCCCCTAAACATCGGGCCGGACCGGGGCGAGCGTCGTGCTATCGCCAACTCGAGCGGTTCTCAAAAGTGTGTCAACTTGCCGAACGCACGTCCGAGTTCACGGTTGTGCGGGATAGCGGACATATTTCTAGAGTCGACTTTCGGCTCGACTCGGAGCACGCATCGGACGTGCGTACGCTCGATCCGTATGCTCGTTCCCGACCCAGCTTCAAATTTCCGAATGCTCGGGCCAAAGCAAGTTCCGTGTATTCTCGTAGCAATATCGTCCAGGGAGAGCTACGGGTAAGTAGCCGAATGACCCGAAGCACGCTGGTAGTTTTCTCGTGCGCGAATCGAAGCAGGGACTTCCTCGGGCTTGCCTCGATAAAAATGCCAATTTTCTCGAAGTGCGCTCCGAGTTAACCATCGTGCAACTCGAAGTAGCTGCTTCCAAGTGCATGCTTCGGGTATTTGCCAGTTCGACCCGAAGCGCGCCTCGAGTTTTCACCTTCCTGACTCGAAGCAAGGCCTTTGTCGTGTGTTAAGTTGCGCTCCGACCCCGATGCAGCCTTCCCCTAAACATCGGGCCGGACGGGGCGAGCGTCGTGCTATTGCCAACTCGAGCGGTTCCCAAAAGCGTGTCGACTTACCGAACGCACGTCCGAGTTCACGGTTGTGCGGGATAGCGGACATATTTCTCGAGTCGACTTTCGGCTCGACTCGGAGTACGCATCGGACGTGCGTACGCTCGATCCGTATGCTCGTTCCCGATCCAGCTTCAAATTTCCAAATACTCGAGCAAAAGCAAGTTCCGTGTTTTCTCGTAGCAATATCGTACAGGGAGAGCTTCGGGTAAGTAGCCGAATGACCCGAAGCAAGCTGGCAGTTTTCTTGTGCTCGACTCGAAGTAGGGACTTCCTCGGGCTTGCCGTGAGAAAAATGCCGATTTTCCCGAAGCGCGCTCCAAGTTTTCCATCGTGTGACTCGAAGCAGCTACTTCCAAGTGCATGCTTCGGGTATTTTCCAGTTTGACCCGAAGCGCGCCCCGAGTTTTCACCTTCCCGACTCGAAGCAAGGCCTTCGTCGGGCGTTAAGTTGCGCTCCGACCCCGATGCGGCCTTCCCCTAAACATCGGGTCGGACAGGGCGAGCGTCGTGCTATTGCCAACTCGAGCGGTTCCCAAAAGCGTGTCGACTTGCTGAACGCACGTCCTAGTTCACGATTGTGCGGGATAGCGAACATATTTCTCGAGTCGACTTTCGGCTCGACTCAGAGCATGCATCGGACGTGCGTACGCTCCATCCGTATGCTCGTTCCCGACCCAACTTAAAATTTCTGAATGCTCGAGCCAAAGCAAGTTCCGTGTTTTCTCGTAGCATTATCGTCCAGGGAGAGCTTCGGGTAAGTAGCCGAATGACCCGAAGCATGCTGGCGGTTTTCTCGTGCTCGACTCGAAGCAGGGACTTCCTCGGGCTTGCCTCGAGAAAAATGCCAATTTTCCCAAGCGCCCTCCGAGTTTTCCATCGTGCGACTCGAAGCAGCTGCTTCCAAGTGCATGCTTCGGGTATTTGCCAGTTTGACCCGGAGCGTGCCCCGAGTTTTCACCTTCCCGACTTGAAGCAAGGCCTTCGTCGGGCGTTAAGTTGCGCTCCGACCCCGATGCGTCCTTCCCCTAAACATCTGGCTGGACAGGGGCGAGCGTCGTTCTATTGCCAACTCGAGCGGTTCCCAAAAGCGTGTCGACTTGCCGAACGCACGTCCGAGTTCACGGTTGTGCGGTATAGCGGACATATTTCTCGAGTCGACTTTCGGCTCGACTCGGAGCACGCATCGTACGTGCGTACGCTCGATCCGTATGCTCGTTCCCGACCCAGCTTCAAATTTCCAAATACTCGAGCAAAAGCAAGTTCCGTGTTTTCACGTAGCAATATCGTCCAGGGAGAGCTTCGGGTAAGTAGCCGAATGACCCAAGCAAGCTGGCAGTTTTCTCGTGCTCGACTCGAAGTAGGGACTTCCTCGGGCTTGCCGTGAGAAAAATGCCGATTTTCCCGAAGCGCGCTCCAAGTTTTCCATCGTGCGACTCGAAGCAGCTGCTTCCAAGTGCATGCTTCGAGTATTTTCCAGTTTGACCCGAAGCGCGCCCCGAGTTTTCACCTTCCCGACTCGAAGCAAGGCCTTCGTCGAGCGTTAATTTGCGCTCCGACCCCGATGCGGCCTTCCCCTAAACATCGGGTCGGACGGGGCGAGCGTCGTGCTATTGCCAACTCGAGCGGTTCCCAAAAGCGTGTCGACTTGCCGAACGCACGTCCTAGTTCACGATTGTGCGGGATAGCGAACATATTTCTCGAGTTGACTTTCGGCTCGACTCGGAGCACGCATCGGATGTGCGTACGCTCGATCCGTATGCTCGTTTCCGACCCAGCTTCAAATTTCCGAATGCTCGAGCCAAAGCAAGTTCTGTATTTTCTCGTAGCAATATCGTCCAGGGAGAGCTTTGGGTAAGTAGCCGAATGACCCGAAGCACGCTGGCAGTTTTCTCGTGCTCGACTCGAAGCCGGGACTTCCTCGGGCTTGCCTCGAGAAAAATTCCGATTTGCCCTTAGCGCGCTCCGAGTTTTCCATCGTGCGACTCGAAGTAGCTGCTTCCAAGTGCATGCTTCGGGTATTTGCCAGTTTGACCCGAAGCGCGCCCCGAATATTCACCTTCCCGACTCGAAGCAAGGCCTTCGTCGGGCGTTAAGTTGCGCTCCGACCCCGATGCGGTCTTCCCCTAAACATCGGGCCGAACCGGGGCGAGCGTCGTGCTATCGCCAACTCGAGCGGTTTCCAAAAGCATGTCGACTTGCCGAACGCACGTCCGAGTTCACGGTTGTGCGGGATAGCGGACATATTTCTCGAGTCGACTTTCGGCTCGACTCGGAGCACGCATCGGACGTGCATACGCTCGATCCGTATGCTCGTTCCCGACCCAGCTTCAAATTTCCGAATGCTCGGGCCAAAGCAAGTCCCGTGTTTTCTCGTAGCAATATCGTCCAGGGAGAGCTTCGGGTAAGTAGCCGAATGACCCAAGCAAGCTGGCAGTTTTCTCGTGCTCGACTCGAAGCAGGGACTTCCTCGGGCTTGCCTCGAGAAAAATGCCGATTTTCCCGAAGTGCGCTCCGAGTTTTCCATCGTGCAACTCGAAGCAATTGCTTCCAAGTGCATGCTTCGGGTATTTTCCCGTTTGACCCGAAGCGCGCCCCAAGTTTTCACCTTTCCGACTCGAAGCAAGGCCTTCGTCGGGCGTTAAGTTGCGCTCCGACCTCGATGCGGCCTTCCCCTAAACATCGGGCCGGACGGGGTGAGCGTCGTGCTATTGCCTACTCGAGCGGTTCCCAAAAGCGTGTCGACTTGCCGAACGCACGTCCGAGTTCACGATTTTGCGGGATAGCGGACATATTTCTCGAGTCGACTTTCGGCTCGACTCGGAGCACGCATCGGACGTGCGTACGCTCGATCCGTATGCTCGTTCCCGACCCAGCTTCAAATTTCCGAATGCTCGAGCCAAAGCAAGTTCTGTGTTTTCTCATAGCAATATCGTCTAGGGAGAGCTTTGGGTAAGTAGCCGAATGACCCGAAGCACGCTGGCAATATTCTCGTGCTCGAATCGAAGTAGGGACTTCCTCGGGCTTGCCTCGAGAAAAATTACGATTTGCCCTTAGCGCGCTCCGAGTTTTCCATCGTGCGACTCGAAGCAGCTGCTTCCAAGTGCATGCTTCGGGTATTTGCCAGTTTGACCCGAAGCGCGACCCGAATTTTCTCCTTCCCAACTCGAAGCAAGGCCTTCGTCGGGCGTTAAGTTGCGCTCCGACACCGATGCGGTCTTCCACTAAACATCGGGCCGGACCGGGGCGAGCGTCGTGCTATCGCCAACTCGAGCGGTTTCCAAAAGCGTGTCGACTTGCCGAAAGCACGTCCGAGTTCACGGTTGTGCGGGATAGCGGACATATTTCTCGAGTCGACTTTCGGCTCGACTCGGAGCACGCATCGGACGTGCGTACGCTCGATCCGTATGCTCGTTCCCGACCCAGCTTCAAATTTCCGAATGCTCGGGCCAAAGCAAGTTCCGTGTTTTCTCATAGCAATATCGTCCTGGGAGAGCTTCGGGTAAGTAGCCGAATGACCCGAAGCACGCTGGCAGTTTTCTCGTGCTCGACTCGAAGCAGGGACTTCCTCGGGATTGCCTCGAGAAAAATGCCGATTTTCCCGAAGTGCGCTCCGAGTTTTCCATCGTGCAACTCGAAGCAGCTGCTTCCAAGTGCATGCTTCGGGTATTTGCAAGTTTGACCCGAAGCGCGCCCCGAGTTTTCACCTTCCCGACTCGAAGCAAGGCCTTCGTCGGGCGTTAAGTTGCGCTCCGACCCCGATGCGGCCTTCCCCTGAACATCGGGCCGGACAGGGCGAGCGTCGTGCTATTGCCAACTCGAGTGGTTCCCAAATGCGTGTCTACTTGCCGAACGCACGTCCGAGTTCACGGTTGTGCGGGATAGCGGACATATTTCTCGAGTCGACTTTCGGCTCGACTTAGAGCACGCATCGAACCTGCGTACGCTCGATCCGTATGCTCGTTCCCGACCCAGCTTCAAATTTCCGAATGCTCGAGCCAAAGAAAGTTTCGTGTTTTCTCGTAGAAATATCATCCATGGAGAGCTTCGGGTAAGTAGCCAAATGACCTAAAGCACACTGGCAGTTTTCTCGTGCTCGATTCGAAGCAGGGACTTCCTCTGGCTTGCCTCGAGAAAAATGCTTATTTTCCCAAAGCGCTCTCCGAGTTTTCCATCGTGCGACTCGAAGCAGCTGCTTCCAAGTGCATGTTTCGGGTATTTGCCAGTGACCCGAAGCGCTCCCCGAGTTTTCACCTTTCCGACTCGAAGCAAGGCCTTCGTCGGGCGTTAAGTTGCGCTCCGACCCCGATGCGGCCTTCCCCTAAACATCGGGCCGGACCGGGGCGAGCGTCGTGCTATCGCCAACTCGAGCGGTTCTCAAAAGCATGTCAACTTGCCGAACGCACGTCCGAGTTCACGGTTGTGCGGGATAGCGGACATATTTCTTGAGTCGACTTTCGGCTCGACTCGGAGCACGCATCGGACGTGCGTACGCTCGATCCGTATGCTCGTTCCCGACCCAGCTTCAAATTTCCGAATGCTCGGGCCAAAGCAAGTTCTGTGTTTTCTCGTAGCAATTTCGTCCAGGGAGAGCTTCGGGTAAGTAGCCGAATGACCCGAAGCACGCTGGTAGTTTTCTCGTGCTCGAATCGAAGCAGGGACTTCCTCGGGCTTGCCTCGAGAAAAATGCCAATTTTCTCGAAGTGCGCTCCGAGTTTTCCATCGTGCAACTCGAAGTAGCTTCTTCCAAGTGCATGCTTCGGGTATTTGCCAGTTCGACCCAAAGCGCGCCTCGAGTTTTCACCTTCCTGACTCGAAGCAAGGCCTTCGTCGTGTGTTAAGTTGCGCTCCGACCCCGATGCAGCCTTCCCCTAAACATCGGGCCGGACGGGGCGAGCGTCGTGCTATTGCCAACTCGAGCGGTTCCCAAAAGCGTGTCGACTTACCAAACGCACGTCCGAGTTCACGGTTGTGCGGGATAGCGGACATATTTCTCGAGTCGACTTTCGGCCCGACTCGGAGCACGCATCGGACGTGCGTACGCTCGATCCGTATGCTCGTTCCCGACCAAGCTTCAAATTTCCAAAAACTCGAGCAAAAGCAAGTTCCGTGTTTTCTCGTAGCAATATTGTCCAGGGAGAGCTTCGGGTAAGTAGCCGAATGACCCGAAGCAAGCTGGCAGTTTTCTCGTGCTCGACTCGAAGTAGGGACTTCCTCGGGCTTGCCGTGAGAAAAATGCCGATTTTCCCGAAGCGCGCTCCAAGTTTTCCATCGTGTGACTCGAAGCAGCTGCTTCCAAGTGCATGCTTCGGGTATTTTCCAGTTTGACCCGAAGCGCGCCCCGAGTTTTCACCTTCCCGACTCGAAGCAAGGCCTACGTCGGGCGTTAAGTTGCGCTCCGACCCCGATGCGGCCTTCCCCTAAACATCGGGTCGGACAGGGCGAGCGTCGTGCTATTGCCAACTCGAGCGGTTCCCAAAAGCGTGTCGACTTGCCGAACGCACGTCCTAGTTCACGATTGGGCGGGATAGCGAACATATTTCTCGAGTCGACTTTCGGCTCGACTCAGAGCACGCATCGGACGTGCGTACGCTCCATCCGTATGCTCGTTCCCGACCCAACTTAAAATTTCTGAATGCTCGAGCCAAAGCAAGTTCCGTGTTTTCTCGTAGCATTATCGTCCAGGGAGAGCTTCGGGTAAGTAGCCGAATGACCCGAAGCATGCTGGCGGTTTTCTCGTGCTCGACTCGAAGCAGGGACTTCCTCAAGCTTGCCTCGAGAAAAATGCCAATTTTCCCAAGCGCCCTCCGAGTTTTCCATCGTGCGACTCGAAGCAGCTGCTTCCAAGTGCATGCTTCTGGTATTTGCTAGTTTGACCTAGAGCGTGCCCCGAGTTTTCACCTTCCCGACTCGAAGCAAGGCCTTCGTCAGGCGTTAAGTTGCGCTCCGACCACGATGCATCCTTCCCCTAAACATCTGGCCGGAGAGGGGCGAGCGTCGTGCTATCGCCAACTCGAGCGGTTCCCAAAAGCGTGTAGACTTGCCGAACGCACGTCCGAGTTCACGGTTGTGCGGTATAGCGGACATATTTCTCGAGTCGACTTTCGGCTCGACTCGGAGCACGCATCGGACGTGCGTACGCTCGATCCGTATGCTCGTTCCCGACCCAGCTTCAAATTTCCAAATACTCGAGCAAAAGCAAGTTCCGTGTTTTCTCGTAGCAATATCGTCCAGGGAGAGCTTCGGGTAAGTAGCCGAATGACCCGAAGCAAGCTGGCAGTTTTCTCGTGCTCGACTCGAAGTAGGGACTTCCTCGGGCTTGCCGTGAGAAAAATGCCGATTTTCCCGAAGCGCGCTCCATGTTTTCCATCGTGCGACTCGAAGCAGCTGCTTCCAATGCATGCTTCGGGTATTTTCCAATTTGACCCGAAGCGCCCCCGAGTTTTCACCTTCCCGACTCGAAGCAAGGCCTTCGTCGGGCGTTAAGTTGCGCTCCGACCCCGATGCGGCCTTCCCCTAAACATCGGGTCGGACGGGGCGAGCATCGTGCTATTGCCAACTCGAGCGGTTCCCAAAAGCGTGTCGACTTGCCGAACGCACGTCCTAGTTCACGATTGTGCGGGATAGCGAACATATTTCTCGAGTTGACTTTCGGCTCGACTCGGAGCACGCATCGGATGTGCGTACGCCTGATCCGTATGCTCGTTTCCGACCCAGCTTCAAATTTCCGAATGCTCGAGCCAAAGCAAATTCTGTATTTTCTCGTAGCAATATCGTCCAAGGAGAGCTTTGGGTAAGTAGCCGAATGACCCGAAGCACGCTGGCAGTTTTCTCGTGCTCGACTCGAAGCAGGGACTTCCTCGGGCTTGCCTCGAGAAAAATTCCGATTTGCCCTTAGCGCGCTCCGAGTTTTCTATCATGCGACTCGAAGCAGCTGCTTCCAAGTGCATGCTTCGGGTATTTGCCAGTTTGACCCGAAGCGCGCCCCGAATATTCACCTACCCGACTCGAAGCAAGGCCTTCGTCGGGCGTTAAGTTGCGCTCCGACCCCGATGCGGTCTTCCCCTAAACATCGGGCCGAACCGGGGCGAGCGTCGTGCTATCGCCAACTCGAGCGGTTTCCAAAAGCATGTCGACTTGCCGAACGCACGTACGAGTTCACGGTTGTGCGGGATAGCGGACATATTTCTCGAGTCGACTTTTGGCTCGACTCGGAGCACGCATCGGACGTGCATACGCTCGATCCGTATGCTCGTTCCCGACCCAGCTTCAAATTTCCGAATGCTCGGGCCAAAGCAAGTCCCGTGTTTTCTCGTAGCAACATCGTCTAGGGAGAGCTTCGGGTAAGTAGCCGAATGACCCGAAGCACGCTGGCAGTTTTCTCGTGCTCGACTCGAAGCAGGGACTTCCTCGTGCTTGCCTCGAGAAAAATGTCGATTTTCCCGAAGTGCGCTCCGAGTTTTCCATCGTGCAACTCGAAGCAATTGCTTCCAAGTGCATGCTTCGGGTATTTTCCCGTTTGACCCGTAGCGCGCCCCAAGTTTTCACCTTTCCGACTCGAAGCAAGGCCTTCGTCGGGCGTTAAGTTGCGCTCCGACCCCAATGCGGCCTTCCCCTAAACATCGGGCCGGACGGGGTGAGCGTCGTGCTATTGCCAACTCGAGCGGTTCCCAAAAGCGTGTCGACTTGCCGAACGCACGTCCGAGTTCACGATTTTGCGGGATAGCGGACATATTTCTCGAGTCGACTTTCGGCTCGACTCGGAGCACGCATCGGACGTGCGTACGCTCGATCCGTATGCTCGTTCCCGACCCAGCTTCAAATTTCCGAATGCTCGAGCCAAAGCAAGTTCTGTGTTTTCTCGTAGCAATATCGTCTAGGGAGAGCTTTGGGTAAGTAGCCCAATGACCCGAAGCACGCTGGCAATATTCTCGTGCTCGAATCGAAGTAGGGACTTCCTCGGGCTTGCCTCGAGAAAAATTCCGATTTGCCCTTAGCGCGCTCCGAGTTTTCCATCGTGCGACTCGAAGCAGCTGCTTCCAAGTGCATGCTTCGGGTATTTGCCAGTTTGACCCGAAGCGCGACCCGAATTTTCTCCTTCCCGACTCGAAGCAAGGCCTTCGTCGGGCGTTAAGTTGCGCTCCGACACCGATGCGGTCTTCCCCTAAACATCGGGCCGGACCGGGGCGAGCGTCGTGCTATCGCCAACTCGAGCGGTTTCCAAAAGCGTGTCGACTTGCCGAAAGCACGTCCGAGTTCACGGTTGTGCGGGATAGCGGACATATTTCTCGAGTCGACTTTCGGCTCGACTCGGAGCACGCATCGGACGTGCGTACGCTCGATCCGTATGCTCGTTCCCGACCCAGCTTCAAATTTCCGAATGCTCGGGCCAAAGCAAGTTCCATGTTTTCTCATAGCAATATCTTCCAGGGAGAGCTTCGAGTAAGTAGCCGAATGACCCGAAGCACGCTGGCAGTTTTCTCGTGCTCGACTCGAAGTAGGGACTTCCTCGGGCTTGCCTCGAGAAAAATGCCGATTTTCCCGAAGTGCGCTCCGAGTTTTCCATCGTGCAACTCGAAGCAGCTGCTTCCAAGTGCATGCTTCGGGTATTTGCCAGTTTGACCCGAAGCGCGCCCCGAGTTTTCACCTTCCCGACTCGAAGCAAGGCCTTCGTCGGGCGTTAAGTTGCGCTCCGACCCCGATGAGGCCTTCCCCTGAACATCGGGCCGGACAGGGCGAGCGTCGTGCTATTGCCAACTCGAGTGGTTCCCAAATGCGTGTCTACTTACCGAACGCACGTCCGAGTTCACGGTTGTGCGGGATAGCGGACATATTTCTCGAGTCGACTTTCGGCTCGGCTTAGAGCACGCATCGAACCTGCGTACGCTCGATCCGTATGCTCGTTCCCGACCCAGTTTCAAATTTCCGAATGCTCGAGCCAAAGAAAGTTCCGTGTTTTCTCGTAGCAATATCATCCAGGGAGAGCTTCGGGTAAGTAGCCAAATGACCTAAAGCACACTGGCAGTTTTCTCGTGCTCGACTCGAAGCAGGGACTTCCTCTGGCTTGCCTCGAGAAAAATGCTTATTTTCCCAAAGCGCTCTCCTAGTTTTCCATCGTGCGACTCGAAGCAGCTGCTTCCAAGTGCATGTTTCGGGTATTTGCCAGTGACCCGAAGCGCGCCCCGAGTTTTCACCTTTCCGACTCGAAGCAAGACCTTCGTCGGGCGTTAAGTTGCGTTCCATCCCTGATGCGGCCTTCCCCTAAACATCGGGCCGGACCGGGGCGAGCGTCGTGCTATCGCCAACTCGAGCGGTTCTCAAAAGTGTGTCAACTTGCCGAACGCACGTCCGAGTTCACGGTTGTGCGGGATAGCGGACATATTTCCCGAGTCGACTTTCGGCTCGACTCGGAGCACGCATCGGACGTGCGTACGCTCGATCCGTATGCTCGTTGCCGACCCAGCTTCAAATTTCCGAATGCTCGGGCCAAAGCAAGTTCCGTGTTTTCTCGTAGCAATATCGTCCAGGGAGAGCTTCGGGTAAGTTGCCGAATGACCCGAAGCATGCTGGTAGTTTTCTCGTGCTCGAATCGAAGCAGGGACTTCCTCGGGCTTGCCTCGAGAAAAATGCCAATTTTCTCGAAGTGCGCTCCGAGTTTTCCATCGTGCAACTCGAAGTAGCTGCTTCCAAGTGCATGCTTCGGGTGTTTGCCAGTTCGACCCGAAGCGCGCCTCGAGTTTTCACCTTCCTGACTCGAAGCAAGGCCTTCGTCGTGTGTTAAGTTGCGCTCCGACCCCGATGCAGCCTTCCCCTAAACATCGGGCCGCACGGGGCGAGCGTCGTGCTATTGCCAACTCGAGCGGTTCCCAAAAGCATGTCGACTTACCGAACGCACGTCCGAGTTCACGGTTGTGCGGGATAGCGGACATATTTCTCGAGTCGACTTTCGGCTCGACTGGGAGCACGCATCGGACGTGCGTACGCTCGATCCGTATGCTCGTTCCCGACCCAGCTTCAAATTTCCAAATACTCGAGCAAAAGGAAGTTCCGTGTTTTCTCGTAGCAATATCGTCCAGGGAGAGCTTCGGGTAAGTAGCCGAATGACCCGAAGCAAGCTGGCAGTTTTCTCGTGCTCGACTCGAAGTAGGGACTTCCTCGGGCTTGCCGTGAGAAAAATGCCGATTTTCCCGAAGCGCGCTCCAAGTTTTCCATCGTGCGACTCGAAGCAGCTGCTTCCAAGTGCATGCTTCGGGTATTTTCCAGTTTGACCCGAAGCGCGCCCCGAGTTTTCACCTTCCCGACTCGAAGCAAGGCCTTCGTCGGGCGTTAAGTTGCGCTCCGACCCCGATGCGGCCTTCCCCTAAACATCGGGTCGGACGGGGCGAGCGTCGTGCTATTGCCAACTCGAGCGGTTCCCAAAAGCGTGTCGACTTGCCGAACGCACGTCCTAGTTCACGATTGTGCGGGATAGCGAACATATTTCTCGAGTCGACTTTCGGCTCGACTCAGAGCACGCATCGGACGTGCGTACGCTCCATCCGTATGCTCGTTCCCGACCCAACTTAAAATTTCTGAATGCTCGAGCCAAAGCAAGTTCCGTGTTTTCTCGTAGCATTATCGTCCAAGGAGAGCTTCGGGTAAGTAGCCGAAAGACCCGAAGCATGCTAACGGTTTTCTCGTGCTCGACTCGAAGCAGGGACTTCCTCGGGCTTGCCTCGAGAAAAATGCCAATTTTCCCAAGCGCCCTCCGAGTTTTCCATCGGGCGACTCGAAGCAGCTGCTTCCAAGTGCATGCTTCGGGTATTTGCCAGTTTGACCCGGAGCGTGCCCCGAGTTTTCAGCTTCCCGACTCGAAGCAAGGCCTTCGTCGGGCGTTAAGTTGCGCTCCGACCCCGATGCGTCCTTCCCCTAAACATCTGGCCAGACAGGGGCGAGCGTCGTGCTATTGCCAGCTCGAGCGGTTCCCAAAAGTGTGTCGACTTGCCGAACGCACGTCCGAGTTCACGGTTGTGCGGTATAGCGGACATATTTCTCGAGTCGACTTTCGGCTCGACTCGGAGCACGCATCGGACGTGCGTACGCTCGATCCGTATGCTCGTTCCCGACCCAACTTCAAATTTCCAAATACTCGAGCAAAAGCAAGTTCCGTGTTTTCTCGTAGCAATATCGTCCAGGGAGAGCTTCGGGTAAGTAGCCGAATGACCCGAAGCAAGCTGGCAGTTTTCTCGTGCTCGACTCGAAGTAGGGACTTCCTCGGGCTTGCCGTGAGAAAAATGCCGATTTTCCCGAAGCGCGCTCCAAGTTTTCCATCGTGCGACTCGAAGCAGCTGCTTCCAAGTGCATGCTTCGGGTATTTTCCAGTTTGACCGGAAGCGCGCCCCGAGTTTTCACCTTCCCGACTCGAAGCAAGGCCTTCGTCGGGCGTTAAGTTGCGCTCCGACCCCGATGCGGCCTTCCCCTAAACATCGGGTCGGACGGGGCGAGCGTCGTGCTATTCCCAACTCGAGCGGTTCCCAAAAGCGTGTCGACTTGCCGAACGCACGTCCTAGTTCACGATTGTGCGGGATAGCGAAAATATTTCTCGAGTCGACTTTCGGCTCGACTCAGAGCACGCATCGAACGTGCGTACGCTCCATCCATATGCTCGTTCCCGACCCAACTTAAAATTTCTGAGTGCTCGAGCCAAAGCAAGTTCCGTGTTTTCTCGTAGGATTATCGTCCAGGGAGAGCTTCGGGTAAGTAGCCGAATGACCCGAAGCATGCTGGCAGTTTTCTCGTGCTCGACTCGAAGCAGGGACTTCCTCGGGCTTGCCTCGAGAAAAATGCCAATTTTCCCGAAGCGCCCTCCGAGTTTTCCATCGTGTGACTCGAAGCAGCTGCTTCCAAGTGCATGCTTCAGGTATTTGCCAGTTTGACCCGAAGCGTGCCCCGAGTTTTCACCTTCCCGACTCGAAGCAAGGCCTTCGTCGGGCGTTAAGTTGCGCTCCGACCCCGATGCGGCCTTCCCCTAAACATCGGGTCGGACGGGGCGAGCATCGTGCTATTGCCAACTCGAGCGGTTCCCAAAAGCGTGTCGACTTGCCGAACGCACGTCCTAGTTCACGATTGTGCGGGATAGCGAACATATTTCTCGAGTTGACTTTCGGCTCGACTCGGAGCACGCATCGGATGTGCGTACGCCTGATCCGTATGCTCGTTTCCGACCCAGCTTCAAATTTCCGAATGCTCGAGCCAAAGCAAATTCTGTATTTTCTCGTAGCAATATCGTCCAAGGAGAGCTTTGGGTAAGTAGCCGAATGACCCGAAGCACGCTGGCAGTTTTCTCGTGCTCGACTCGAAGCAGGGACTTCCTCGGGCTTGCCTCGAGAAAAATTCCGATTTGCCCTTAGCGCGCTCCGAGTTTTCTATCATGCGACTCGAAGCAGCTGCTTCCAAGTGCATGCTTCGGGTATTTGCCAGTTTGACCCGAAGCGCGCCCCGAATATTCACCTACCCGACTCGAAGCAAGGCCTTCGTCGGGCGTTAAGTTGCGCTCCGACCCCGATGCGGTCTTCCCCTAAACATCGGGCCGAACCGGGGCGAGCGTCGTGCTATCGCCAACTCGAGCGGTTTCCAAAAGCATGTCGACTTGCCGAACGCACGTACGAGTTCACGGTTGTGCGGGATAGCGGACATATTTCTCGAGTCGACTTTTGGCTCGACTCGGAGCACGCATCGGACGTGCATACGCTCGATCCGTATGCTCGTTCCCGACCCAGCTTCAAATTTCCGAATGCTCGGGCCAAAGCAAGTCCCGTGTTTTCTCGTAGCAACATCGTCTAGGGAGAGCTTCGGGTAAGTAGCCGAATGACCCGAAGCACGCTGGCAGTTTTCTCGTGCTCGACTCGAAGCAGGGACTTCCTCGTGCTTGCCTCGAGAAAAATGTCGATTTTCCCGAAGTGCGCTCCGAGTTTTCCATCGTGCAACTCGAAGCAATTGCTTCCAAGTGCATGCTTCGGGTATTTTCCCGTTTGACCCGTAGCGCGCCCCAAGTTTTCACCTTTCCGACTCGAAGCAAGGCCTTCGTCGGGCGTTAAGTTGCGCTCCGACCCCAATGCGGCCTTCCCCTAAACATCGGGCCGGACGGGGTGAGCGTCGTGCTATTGCCAACTCGAGCGGTTCCCAAAAGCGTGTCGACTTGCCGAACGCACGTCCGAGTTCACGATTTTGCGGGATAGCGGACATATTTCTCGAGTCGACTTTCGGCTCGACTCGGAGCACGCATCGGACGTGCGTACGCTCGATCCGTATGCTCGTTCCCGACCCAGCTTCAAATTTCCGAATGCTCGAGCCAAAGCAAGTTCTGTGTTTTCTCGTAGCAATATCGTCTAGGGAGAGCTTTGGGTAAGTAGCCCAATGACCCGAAGCACGCTGGCAATATTCTCGTGCTCGAATCGAAGTAGGGACTTCCTCGGGCTTGCCTCGAGAAAAATTCCGATTTGCCCTTAGCGCGCTCCGAGTTTTCCATCGTGCGACTCGAAGCAGCTGCTTCCAAGTGCATGCTTCGGGTATTTGCCAGTTTGACCCGAAGCGCGACCCGAATTTTCTCCTTCCCGACTCGAAGCAAGGCCTTCGTCGGGCGTTAAGTTGCGCTCCGACACCGATGCGGTCTTCCCCTAAACATCGGGCCGGACCGGGGCGAGCGTCGTGCTATCGCCAACTCGAGCGGTTTCCAAAAGCGTGTCGACTTGCCGAAAGCACGTCCGAGTTCACGGTTGTGCGGGATAGCGGACATATTTCTCGAGTCGACTTTCGGCTCGACTCGGAGCACGCATCGGACGTGCGTACGCTCGATCCGTATGCTCGTTCCCGACCCAGCTTCAAATTTCCGAATGCTCGGGCCAAAGCAAGTTCCATGTTTTCTCATAGCAATATCTTCCAGGGAGAGCTTCGAGTAAGTAGCCGAATGACCCGAAGCACGCTGGCAGTTTTCTCGTGCTCGACTCGAAGTAGGGACTTCCTCGGGCTTGCCTCGAGAAAAATGCCGATTTTCCCGAAGTGCGCTCCGAGTTTTCCATCGTGCAACTCGAAGCAGCTGCTTCCAAGTGCATGCTTCGGGTATTTGCCAGTTTGACCCGAAGCGCGCCCCGAGTTTTCACCTTCCCGACTCGAAGCAAGGCCTTCGTCGGGCGTTAAGTTGCGCTCCGACCCCGATGAGGCCTTCCCCTGAACATCGGGCCGGACAGGGCGAGCGTCGTGCTATTGCCAACTCGAGTGGTTCCCAAATGCGTGTCTACTTACCGAACGCACGTCCGAGTTCACGGTTGTGCGGGATAGCGGACATATTTCTCGAGTCGACTTTCGGCTCGGCTTAGAGCACGCATCGAACCTGCGTACGCTCGATCCGTATGCTCGTTCCCGACCCAGTTTCAAATTTCCGAATGCTCGAGCCAAAGAAAGTTCCGTGTTTTCTCGTAGCAATATCATCCAGGGAGAGCTTCGGGTAAGTAGCCAAATGACCTAAAGCACACTGGCAGTTTTCTCGTGCTCGACTCGAAGCAGGGACTTCCTCTGGCTTGCCTCGAGAAAAATGCTTATTTTCCCAAAGCGCTCTCCTAGTTTTCCATCGTGCGACTCGAAGCAGCTGCTTCCAAGTGCATGTTTCGGGTATTTGCCAGTGACCCGAAGCGCGCCCCGAGTTTTCACCTTTCCGACTCGAAGCAAGACCTTCGTCGGGCGTTAAGTTGCGTTCCATCCCTGATGCGGCCTTCCCCTAAACATCGGGCCGGACCGGGGCGAGCGTCGTGCTATCGCCAACTCGAGCGGTTCTCAAAAGTGTGTCAACTTGCCGAACGCACGTCCGAGTTCACGGTTGTGCGGGATAGCGGACATATTTCCCGAGTCGACTTTCGGCTCGACTCGGAGCACGCATCGGACGTGCGTACGCTCGATCCGTATGCTCGTTGCCGACCCAGCTTCAAATTTCCGAATGCTCGGGCCAAAGCAAGTTCCGTGTTTTCTCGTAGCAATATCGTCCAGGGAGAGCTTCGGGTAAGTTGCCGAATGACCCGAAGCATGCTGGTAGTTTTCTCGTGCTCGAATCGAAGCAGGGACTTCCTCGGGCTTGCCTCGAGAAAAATGCCAATTTTCTCGAAGTGCGCTCCGAGTTTTCCATCGTGCAACTCGAAGTAGCTGCTTCCAAGTGCATGCTTCGGGTGTTTGCCAGTTCGACCCGAAGCGCGCCTCGAGTTTTCACCTTCCTGACTCGAAGCAAGGCCTTCGTCGTGTGTTAAGTTGCGCTCCGACCCCGATGCAGCCTTCCCCTAAACATCGGGCCGCACGGGGCGAGCGTCGTGCTATTGCCAACTCGAGCGGTTCCCAAAAGCATGTCGACTTACCGAACGCACGTCCGAGTTCACGGTTGTGCGGGATAGCGGACATATTTCTCGAGTCGACTTTCGGCTCGACTGGGAGCACGCATCGGACGTGCGTACGCTCGATCCGTATGCTCGTTCCCGACCCAGCTTCAAATTTCCAAATACTCGAGCAAAAGGAAGTTCCGTGTTTTCTCGTAGCAATATCGTCCAGGGAGAGCTTCGGGTAAGTAGCCGAATGACCCGAAGCAAGCTGGCAGTTTTCTCGTGCTCGACTCGAAGTAGGGACTTCCTCGGGCTTGCCGTGAGAAAAATGCCGATTTTCCCGAAGCGCGCTCCAAGTTTTCCATCGTGCGACTCGAAGCAGCTGCTTCCAAGTGCATGCTTCGGGTATTTTCCAGTTTGACCCGAAGCGCGCCCCGAGTTTTCACCTTCCCGACTCGAAGCAAGGCCTTCGTCGGGCGTTAAGTTGCGCTCCGACCCCGATGCGGCCTTCCCCTAAACATCGGGTCGGACGGGGCGAGCGTCGTGCTATTGCCAACTCGAGCGGTTCCCAAAAGCGTGTCGACTTGCCGAACGCACGTCCTAGTTCACGATTGTGCGGGATAGCGAACATATTTCTCGAGTCGACTTTCGGCTCGACTCAGAGCACGCATCGGACGTGCGTACGCTCCATCCGTATGCTCGTTCCCGACCCAACTTAAAATTTCTGAATGCTCGAGCCAAAGCAAGTTCCGTGTTTTCTCGTAGCATTATCGTCCAAGGAGAGCTTCGGGTAAGTAGCCGAAAGACCCGAAGCATGCTAACGGTTTTCTCGTGCTCGACTCGAAGCAGGGACTTCCTCGGGCTTGCCTCGAGAAAAATGCCAATTTTCCCAAGCGCCCTCCGAGTTTTCCATCGGGCGAATCGAAGCAGCTGCTTCCAAGTGCATGCTTCGGGTATTTGCCAGTTTGACCCGGAGCGTGCCCCGAGTTTTCAGCTTCCCGACTCGAAGCAAGGCCTTCGTCGGGCGTTAAGTTGCGCTCCGACCCCGATGCGTCCTTCCCCTAAACATCTGGCCAGACAGGGGCGAGCGTCGTGCTATTGCCAGCTCGAGCGGTTCCCAAAAGTGTGTCGACTTGCCGAACGCACGTCCGAGTTCACGGTTGTGCGGTATAGCGGACATATTTCTCGAGTCGACTTTCGGCTCGACTCGGAGCACGCATCGGACGTGCGTACGCTCGATCCGTATGCTCGTTCCCGACCCAACTTCAAATTTCCAAATACTCGAGCAAAAGCAAGTTCCGTGTTTTCTCGTAGCAATATCGTCCAGGGAGAGCTTCGGGTAAGTAGCCGAATGACCCGAAGCAAGCTGGCAGTTTTCTCGTGCTCGACTCGAAGTAGGGACTTCCTCGGGCTTGCCGTGAGAAAAATGCCGATTTTCCCGAAGCGCGCTCCAAGTTTTCCATCGTGCGACTCGAAGCAGCTGCTTCCAAGTGCATGCTTCGGGTATTTTCCAGTTTGACCGGAAGCGCGCCCCGAGTTTTCACCTTCCCGACTCGAAGCAAGGCCTTCGTCGGGCGTTAAGTTGCGCTCCGACCCCGATGCGGCCTTCCCCTAAACATCGGGTCGGACGGGGCGAGCGTCGTGCTATTCCCAACTCGAGCGGTTCCCAAAAGCGTGTCGACTTGCCGAACGCACGTCCTAGTTCACGATTGTGCGGGATAGCGAAAATATTTCTCGAGTCGACTTTCGGCTCGACTCAGAGCACGCATCGAACGTGCGTACGCTCCATCCATATGCTCGTTCCCGACCCAACTTAAAATTTCTGAGTGCTCGAGCCAAAGCAAGTTCCGTGTTTTCTCGTAGGATTATCGTCCAGGGAGAGCTTCGGGTAAGTAGCCGAATGACCCGAAGCATGCTGGCAGTTTTCTCGTGCTCGACTCGAAGCAGGGACTTCCTCGGGCTTGCCTCGAGAAAAATGCCAATTTTCCCGAAGCGCCCTCCGAGTTTTCCATCGTGTGACTCGAAGCAGCTGCTTCCAAGTGCATGCTTCAGGTATTTGCCAGTTTGACCCGAAGCGTGCCCCGAGTTTTCACCTTCCCGACTCGAAGCAAGGCCTTCGTCGGGCGTTAAGTTGCGCTCCGACCCCGATGCGGCCTTCCCCTAAACATCTGGCCGGACAGGGGCGAGCGACGTGCTATCGCCAACTCGAGCGGTTTCCAAAAGCGTGTCGACTTGCCGAACGCACGTTCGAGTTCACGGTTGTGCGGGATAGCGGACATATTTCTCGAGTCGACTTTCGGCTCGACTCGGAGCACGCATCGGACGTGCATACCCTCGATCCGTATGCTCGTTCCCGACCCAGATTCAAATTTTCGAATGCTCGGGCCAAAGCAAGTCCCATGTTTTCTCGTAGCAATATCGTCCAGGGAGAGCTTCGGGTAAGTAGCCGAATGACCCGAAGCACGCTGGCAGTTTTCTCATGCTCGACTCGAAGCAGGGACTTCCTCGGGCTTGCCTCGAGAAAAATGCCGATTTTCCCGAAGTGCGCTCCGAGTTTTCCATCGTGCAACTCGAAGCAGCTGCTTCCAAGTGCATGCTTCGGGTATTTACCAGTTTGACCCGAAGCGCGCCCCGAGTTTTCACCTTCCCGACTCGAAGCAAGGCCTTCATCGGGCGTTAAGTTGCGCTCCGACCCTGATGCGGCCTTCCCCTGAACATCGGGCCGGACAGGGCGAGCGTCGTGCTATTGCCAACTCGAGTGGTTCCCAAATGCGTGTCTACTTGCCGAACGCACGTCCGAGTTCATGGTTGTGCGGGATAGCGGACATATTTCTCGAGTCGACTTTCGGCTCGACTTAGAGCACGCATCGAACCTGCGTACGCTCGATCCGTATGCTCGTTCCCGACCCAGCTTCAAATTTCCGAATGCTCGAGCCAAAGAAAGTTCCGTGTTTTCTCGTAGCAATATCATCCAGGGAGAGCTTCGAGTAAGTAGCCAAATGTCCTAAAGCACACTGGCAGTTTTCTCGTGCTCGACTCGAAGCAGGGACTTCCTCTGGCTTGCCTCGAGAAAAATGCTTATTTTCCCAAAGCGCTCTCCGAGTTTTCCATCGTGCGACTCGAAGCAGCTGCTTCCAAGTGCATGTTTCGGGTATTTGCCAGTGACCCGAAGCGCGCCCCGAGTTTTCACCTTTCCGACTCGAAGCAAGGCCTTCGTCGGGCGTTAAGTTGCGCTCCGACCCCGATGCGGCCTTCCCCTAAACATCGGGCCGGACCGGGGCGAGCGTCGTGCTATCGCCAACTCGAGCGGTTCTCAAAAGCGTCTCGACTTGCCGAACGCACGTCCGAGTTCACGGTTGTGCGGGATAGCGGACATATTTCTCGAGTCGACTTTCGGCTCGACTCGGAGCACGCATCGGACGTGCGTACGCTCGATCCGTATGCTCATTCCCGACCCAGCTTCAAATTTCCGAATGCTCGGGCCAAAGCAAGTTCCGTGTTTTCTCATAGCAATATCGTCCAGGGAGAGCTTCGGGTAAGTAGCCGAATGACCCGAAGCACGCTGGTAGTTTTCTCGTGCTCGAATCGAAGCAGGGACTTCCTCGGGCTTGCCTCGAGAAAAATGCCAATTTTCTCGAAGTGCGCTCCGAGTTTTCCATCGTGCAACTCGAAGTAGCTGCTTCCAAGTGCATGCTTCGGGTATTTTCCAGTTCGACCCGAAGCGCGCCTCGAGTTTTCACCTTCCTGACTCGAAGCAAGGCCTTCGTCGTGTGTTAAGTTGCGCTCCGACCCCGATGCAGCCTTCCCCTAAACATCGGGCCGGACGGGGCGAGCGTCGTGCTATTGCCAACTCGAGAGGTTCCCAAAAGCGTGTTGACTTACCGAACGCACGTCCGAGTTCACGGTTGTGCGGGATAGCGGACATATTTCTCGAGTCGACTTTCGGCTCGACTCGGAGCACGCATCGGACGTGCGTACGCTCGATCCGTATGCTCGTTCCCGACCCAGCTTCAAATTTCCAAATACTCGACCAAAAGCAAGTTCCATGTTTTCTCGTAGCAATATCGTCCAGGGAGAGCTTCGGGTAAGTAGCCGAATGACCCGAAGCAAGTTGGCAGTTTTCTCGTGCTCGACTCGAAGTAGGGACTTCCTCGGGCTAGCCGTGAGAAAAATGCCGATTTTCCCGAAGCGCGCTCCAAGTTTTCCATCATGTGACTCGAAGCAGCTGCTTCCAAGTGCGTGCTTCGGGTATTTTCCAGTTTGACCCGAAGCGCGCCCCGAGTTTTCACCTTCCCGACTCGAAGCAAGGCCTTCGTCGGGCGTTAAGTTGCGCTCCGACCCCGATGCGGCCTTCCCCTAAACATCGGGTCGGACAGGGCGAGCGTCGTGCTATTGCCAACTCGAGCGGTTCCCAAAAGCGTGTCGACTTGCCGAACGCACGTCCTAGTTCACGATTGTGCAGGATAGCGAACATATTTCTCGAGTCGACTTTCGGCTCGACTCAGAGCACGCATCGGACGTGCGTACGCTCCATCCGTATGCTCGTTCCCAACCCAACTTAAAATTTCTGAATGCTCGAGCCAAAGCAAGTTCCGTGTTTTCTCATAGCATTATCGTCCAGGGAGAGCTTCGGTAAGTAGCCGAATGACCCGAAGCATGATGGCGATTTTCTCGTGCTCGACTCGAAGCAGGGACTTCCTCGGGCTTGCCTCGAGAAAAATGCCAATTTTCCCAAGCGCCCTCCGAGTTTTCCATCGTGCGACTCGAAGCAGCTGCTTCCAAGTGCATGCTTCGGGTATTTGCCAGTTTGACCCGGAGCGTGCCCCGAGTTTTCACCTTCCCAACTCGAAGCAAGGCCTTCGTCGGGCGTTAAGTTGCGCTCCGACCCCGATGCGTCCTTCCCCTAAACATCTGGCCGGACAGGGGCGAGCGTCGTGCTATTGCCAACTCGAGCGGTTCCCAAAAGCGTGTCGACTTGTCGAACGCACGTCCGAGTTCACGGTTGTGCGGTATAGCGGACATATTTCTCGAGTCGACTTTCGGCTCGACTCGGAGCACGCATCGGACGTGCGTACGCTCGATCCGTATGCTCGTTCCCGACCCAGCTTCAAATTTCCAAATACTCGAGCAAAAGCAAGTTCCGTGTTTTCTCGTAGCAATATCGTCCAGGGAGAGCTTCGGGTAAGTAGCCGAATGACCCGAAGCAAGCTGGCAGTTTTCTCGTGCTCGACTCGAAGTAGGGACTTCCTCGGGCTTGCCGTGAGAAAAATGCCGATTTTCCCGAAGCGCGCTCCAAGTTTTCCATCGTGCGACTCGAAGCAGCTGCTTCCAAGTGCATGCTTCGGGTATTTTCCAGTTTGACCCGAAGCGCGCCCCGAGTTTTCACCTTCCCGACTCGAAGCAAGGCCTTCGTCGGGCGTTAAGTTGCGCTCCGACCCCGGTGCGGCCTTCCCCTAAACATCGGGTCGGACAGGGCGAGCGTCGTGCTATTGCCAACTCGAGCGGTTCCCAAAAGCGTGTCGACTTGCCGAACGCACGTCCTAGTTCACGATTGTGCGGGATAGCGAACATATTTCTCGAGTCGACTTTCGGCTCGTCTCAGAGCACGCATCGAACGTGCGTACGCTCCATCCATATGCTCGTTCCCGACCCAACTTAAAATTTCTGAATGCTCGAGCCAAAGCAAGTTCCGTGTTTTCTCGTAGCATTATCGTCCAGGGAGAGCTTCGGGTAAGTAGCCGAATGACCCGAAGCATGCTGGCAGTTTTCTCGTGCTCGACTCGAAGCAGGGACTTCCTCGGGCTTGCCTCGAGAAAAATGCCAATTTTCCCGAAGCGCCCTCCGAGTTTTCCATCGTGTGACTCGAAGCAGCTGCATCCAAGTGCATGCTTCGGGTATTTGCCAGTTTGACCCGAAGCGTGCCCCGAGTTTTCACCTTCCCGACTCGAAGCAAGGCCTTCGTCGGGCGTTAAGTTGCGCTCCGACCATGATGCGGCCTTCCCCTAAACATCTGGCCGGACAGGGGCGAGCGACGTGCTATTGCCAACTCGAGCGGTTCCCAAAATCGTGTTGACTTGCCGAACGCACCTCCGAGTTCACGGTTGTGCGGGATAACGGACATATTTCTCGAGTCGACTTTCGGCTCGACTCAGAGCACGCATCGGACGTGCGTACGCTCCATCCGTATGCTCGTTCCCGACCCAACTTAAAATTTCCGAATGCTCGAGCCAAAGCAAGTTCTGTGTTTTCTCGTAGCAATATCGTCCAGGGAGAACTTTGGGTAAGTAGCCGAATGACCCGAAGCACGCTGGCAGTTTTCTTGTGCTCGACTCGAAGCAGGGACTTCCTCGAGCATGCCTCGAGAAAAATTCCGATTTGCCGTTAGCGCGCTCCGAGTTTTCCATCGTGCGACTTGAAGCAGCTGCTTCCAAGTGCATGCTTCGGGTAGTTGCCAGTTTGACCCGAAGCGCGCCCCGAATATTCACCTTCCCGACTCGAAGCAAGTCCTTCGTCGGGCGTTAAGTTGCGCTCCGACCCCGATGCGGTCTTCCCCTAAACATCGGGCCGGACCGGGGCGAGCATCGTGCTATCGCCAACTCGAGCGGTTTCCAAAAGCGTGTCGACTTGCCGAACGCACGTCCGAGTTCACGGTTGTGCGGGATAGCGGACATATTTCTCGAGTCGACTTTCGGCTCGACTCGGAGCACGCATCGGACGTGCATACGCACGATCCGTATGCTCGTTCCCGACCCAGCTTCAAATTTCCGAATGCTTGGGCCAAAGCAAGTTCCGTGTTTTCTCGTACCAATATCGTCCAGGGAGAGCTTCGGGTAAGTAGATGAATGACCCGAAGCACGCTGGCAGTTTTCTCGTGCTCGACTCGAAGCAGGGTCTTCCTCGGGATTGCCTCGAGAAAAATGCCGATTTTCCAGAAGTGCGCTCCGAGTTTTCCATCGTGCAACTCGAAGCAGCTGCTTCCAAGTGCATGCTTCGGGTATTTTCCAGTTTGACCCGAAGCGCGCCCCGAGTTTTCACCTTTCCGACTCGAAGCAAGGCCTTCGTCGGGCGTTAAGTTGCGCTCCGACCCCGATGCGGCCTTCCCCTAAACATCGTGCCGGACGGGGCGAGCGTCGTGCTATTGCCAACTCGAGCGGTTCCCAAAAGCGTGTCGACTTACCGAACGCACGTCCGAGTTCACGATTGTGCGGGATAGCGGACATATTTCTCGAGTTGACTTTCGGCTCGACTCGGAGCACGCATCGGATGTGCGTACGCTCGATCCGTATGCTCGTTCCCGACCCAGCTTCAAATTTCCAAATGCTCGAGCCATAGCAAGTTCTGTGTTTTCTCGTAGCAATATCGTCCAGGGAGAGCATTGGGTAAGTAGCCGAATGACCCGAAGCACGCTGGCAGTTTTCTCGTGCTCGACTCGAAGCAGGGACTTCCTCGGGCTTGCCTCGAGAAAAATTCCGATTTGCCCTTAGTGCGCTCCGAATTTTCCATCGTGCGACTCGAAGCAGCTGCTTCCAATTGCATGCTTCGGGTATTTGCCAGTTTGACCCGAAGCGCGCCCTGAATATTCAACTTCCCGACTCGAAGCAAGGCCTTCGTCGGGCGTTAAGTTGCGCTCCGACCCCGATGCGGTCTTCCCCTAAACATCGGGTCGGACCGGGGCGAGCGTCGTGCTATCGCCAACTCGAGCGGTTTCCAAAAGCGTGTCGACTTGCCGAACGCACGTTCGAGTTCACGGTTGTGCGGGATAGCGGACATATTTCTCGAGTCGACTTTCGGCTCGACTCGGAGCACGCATCGGACGTGCATACACTCGATCCGTATGCTCGTTCCCGACCCAGATTCAAATTTTCGAATGCTCGGGCCAAAGCAAGTCCCATGTTTTCTCGTAGCAATATCGTCCAGGGAGAGCTTCGGGTAAGTAGCCGAATGACCCGAAGCACGCTGGCAGTTTTCTCGTGCTCGACTCGAAGCAGGGACTTCCTCGGGCTTGCCTCGAGAAAAATGCCGATTTTCCCGAAGTGCGCTCCGAGTTTTCCATTGTGCAACTCGAAGCAGCTGCTTCCAAGTGCATGCTTCGGGTATTTTCCAGGTTGACCAAAAGCGCGCCCCGAGTTTTCACCTTTCCGACTCGAAGCAAGGCCTTCGTCGGGCGTTAAGTTGCGCTCCGACCCCGATGCGGCCTTCCCCTAAACATCGGGCCGGATGGGGCGAGCGTCGTGCTATTGCCAACTCGAGCGGTTCCCAAAAGCGTGTCGATTTGCCGAACGCACGTCCGACTTCACGATTGTGCGGGATAGCGGACATATTTCTCGAGTCGACTTTCGGCTCGACTCGGAGCACGCATCGGACGTGCATACGCTCGATCCGTACGCTCGTTCCCGACCCAGCTTCAAATTTCCGAATGCTTGAGCCAAAGCAAGTTCTGTGTTTTCTCGTAGCAATATCGTCCAGGGAGAGCTTTGGGTAAGTAGCCGAATGACCCGAAGCACGCTGGCAATATTCTCGTGCTCGACTCGAAGCAGGGACTTCCTCGGGCTTGCCTCGAGAAAAATTCCGATTTGCCCTTAGCGCGCTCCGAGTTTTCCATCGTGCGACTCGAAGCAGCTGCTTCCAAGTGCATGCTTCGGGTATTTGCCAGTTTGACCCGAAGCGCGACCCGAATTTTCTCCTTCCCGACTCAAAGCAAGGCCTTCGTCGGGCGATAAGTTGCGCTCCGACACCGATGCGATCTTCCCCTAAACATCGGGCCGGACCGGGGCAAGCGTCGTGCTATCGCGAACTCGAGCGGTTTCCAAAAGCGTGTCGACTTGCCGAACGCACGTCCGAGTTCACGGTTGTGCTGGATAGCGGACATATTTCTCGAGTCGACTTTCGGCTCGACTCGGAGCACGCATCGGACGTGCGTACGCTCGATCCGTATGCTCGTTCCCGACCCAGCTTCAAATTTCCGAATGCTCGGGCCAAAGCAAGTTCCGTGTTTTATCATAGCAATATCGTCCAGGGAGAGCTTCGGGTAAGTAGCCGAATGACCCGAAGCACGCTGGCAGTTTTCTCGTGCTCGACTCGAAGCAGGGACTTCCTCGGGCTTGCCTCGAGAAAAATGCCGATTTTCCCGAAGCGCGCTCCGAGTTTTCCATCGTGCGACTCGAAGCAGTTGCTTCAAAGTGCATGCTTCGGGTATTTGCCAGTTTGACCCGAAGTGCGCCCCTAGTTTTCACCTTCCCGACTCGAAGCAAGGCCTTCGTCGGGCGTTAAGTTGCGCTCCGACCCCGATGCGGCCTTCCCCTGAACATCGGGCCGGACAGGGCGAGCGTCATGCTATTGCCAACTCGAGTGGTTCCCAAATGCGTGTCTACTTGCCGAACGCACGTCCGAGTTCACGGTTGTGCGGGATAGCGGACATATTTCT
>CM060906.1:4517500-4605000 GCA_030737815.1 Allium fistulosum
GATACCAACCAACTAGACAGTACTGGCCTTCAGCCAGCTTCAAATACTGCCATTTTCATTGGACAAATTTCGAAATTACAAACCTCATCCGGGACCTAGCACCAGGCACCGAACATCACGCCCGGTGCCTATTCCGTGTACGTGGCACCACAACCATTTCCCATGTCGCATCAATCCGTGCAACTACCTCCCCCCAATATAGGAATTTTTAAAATCTAGCCAAATACGACCCATGTAGTCCAAAGTGTCTCTGCTATGTAGGAAAATCCGAGCAAACAGAATTCTCGAGGCAGAATGCAGGTCGACTCGAAGCGAGCCCCGAGATTTTTCATGTCTGACTCGGAGCGCCCATATCACTAGGCAAGTAGTGGGAAACTAGCAACATGACTCAAAGCACACTAGAAGTTTTCACCAGCTCGACTCGAAGCAGGGACATCCGAGTTTTTACAAGCTCGACCCGAAGCCAATTAGGCCAATTGAATACTACGGGTATATGACGCACTAACTCGAAGCATGCTAGCAGTTTTCTCGTGCTCGACTCGAAGCAGGTACTTCCTCGGGCTTGCTTGGGGAAAGTTGCCGAATGACCCGAAGCGCGCTTCGAGTTTTCCTCCGAGCGACTCCAAGCAGGAGCATCCAAGTGAATGTTTGGGCATTTACCATAGTGACCCGAAGCGCCCCCCGAGCCTTCCCCTAAAAATCGGGCCGGACCGGGGCGAGCACCGGGCAACTCGAGCGGTTCCCAAAAGCGTGTCGATTTGCTGAACGCACAACCTAGTGCACGGTTATGGAGGATAGCGGACATTCTTCTCGACTCGGAGCATGCATCGGACGTTCGTACGCTCGTTTCGTATGCTGGTTCCCGACCCAGGTTCAAATTTCTGAATGCTCGAAGCGCGCATCAGACGTTCGTACGCTCGATTCGTATGCTCGTTCCCAACACAGCTTCAAATTTCCGAATGATCGAGCCAAAGCAAGTTCCGAGTTTTCTCGGAGCAATATCCTCCATGGAGAGCTTCGGGTATGTAGCCACATGACCCAAAGCACGCTGCAGTTTTCACGCGCTCGACTCGAAGCAGGGTCTTGCCTCGAGAGAAATTCCGATTTGCCCCGAAGCGCGCTCCGAGTTTTCAATCATGCGACTCGAAGCAGCTGCTTCCTAGTGCATGCTTCGGGTATTTGCCAGTTTGTCCCAAAGCGCGCCCCAAGTTTTCACCTTCCCGACTCGAAGTAAGGCCATCGTCGGGCGTTAAGTTGCGCTCCGACCCCGATTCGGCCTTCCCCTAAACATTGGGCCGGACGGGGCGAGCGTCGTGCTATTACCAACTCGAGCGGTTCCCAAAAGCGTGTCGACTTGCCGAACGCACGTCCGAGTTCACGGTTTTGCGGGATAACGGACATATTTCTCGAGTCGACTTTCAGCTCGACTCGAAGCACGCATCGGACGTGCGTACGCTCGATCCGTATGCTCGTTATCGACCCAGCTTCAAATTTCCTAATGCTCGTGCCAAAGCAAGTTCCGTGTTTTCTCGTAGCAATATCGTTCATGGAGAGCTTCGGGTAAGTAGCCGAATGACCCGAAGCACGCTGGCAGTTTTCTCGTGCCCGACTCAAAGTAGGGACTTCCTCGGGCTTGCCTGAAGAAAAATTCCGATTTGCCCGAAGCGCGCTCCGAGTTTTCCATCGTGCGACTCGAAGCAGCTGCTTCCAAGTGCATGCTTTGGTATTTGCCAGTATGACCCGAAGTGCGCCCCGTGTTTTCACCTTCCCGACTCGAAGCAAGTCTTTCTTTGGGCGTTAAGTTGCGCTCCGACCCCGATACGGCCTTCCCCTAAACATCGGGCCGGACCGGGGCGAGCGTCATGCTATTGCCAACTCGAGCGGTCCCCAAAAGCGTGTCGACTTGCCGAACGCATGTCCGAGTTCACGGTTGTGCGGGATAGCGGAGATATTTCTCGAGTCGACTTTCGGCTCGACTCGGTGCACGCACCGGACGTGCGTACGCTCGATCCGTATACTCGTTCCCGACCCAGCTTCAAATTTCTGAATGCTCGAGCCAAAGCAAGTTCCGTGTTTTCTCGTAGCAATATCGTCCAGGGAGAGCTTCGGGTAAGTAGCCGAATGACCCGAAGCACGCTGGCAGTTTTCTCGTGCTCGACTCGAAGCAGAGACTTCCTCGGGCTTGCGTCTAGAAAAATGCCGATTTTCCCAAAGCGCGCACTGAGTTTTCCATCGTGCGACTCGAAGCAGCTGCTTCCAAGTGCATGCTTCGGGTATTTGCCAGTTTGACCCGAAGCGCGCCCCGAGTTTTCACCTTCCCGGCTCGAAGCAAGGCCTTCGTCGGGCGTTAAGTTGCGCTCCGGCCCCGATGCGGCCTTCCCCTAAATATCGGGTCGGACCGGGCGAGTGTCGTGCTATTGCCAACTCGAGCGGTTCCCAAAAGCGTGTCGACTTGCCGAACGCACGTCTGAGTTCACGGTTGTGCGGGATAGCAGACATATTTCTCGAGTCGACTTTCGCCTCGACTCGGAGCACACATCGGACGTGCATATGCTCGATCCGTATGCTCGTTCCCGACCCAGCTTCAAATTTCCGAATGCTCGAGCCAAAGCAAGTTCTGTGTTTTCTCGTAGCAATATCATCCAGGGAGAGCTTCGGGTAAGTAGACGAATGACCCGAAGCACGCTGGCAGTTTTGATGTGCTCGACCCGAAGCAGGGACTTCCTTGGGCTTGCCTCAAGAAAAATGTCGATTTGCCTGAAGCAGGCTCCGAGTTTTCCATCGTGCGACTCGAAGCAGCTGCTTCCAAGTGCATGCTTCGGGTATTTGCCAGTTTGACCCGAAGTGAGCCCCGAGTTTTCACCTTCCCGACTCGAAGCAAGGCCTTCGTCGGGCGTTAAGTTGCGCTCCGACCCCGATGCGGGCTTCCTCTAAACATCGGGCCGGACCGGGGCGAGCGTCGTGCTATTGCCAACTCGAGCGGTTCCCAAAAGCGTGTCGATTTTCTGGGCGCACGACCAATTGCACTGTCAAACATATTTCTCGAGTTGACTTTTGGTTCGGCTCGAACCACGCTGCAAATATTCATATGCTCGATTAAATGCCTGCGTCAAACTTTCGCATGCCAAACCCAGGGCAAGCTTCAAATTTTCGACTTACTCCACGACCTGAAGAGACCTTCCCAGTTGTCACATGCTCGACCCGGAGCAAGATCGTACAACTTCAAACCCCGAGTGGATACCGACTTAATCTATTTCTGCATTGTACTGATTTGCCGAACGTTCGCTTGACCAAGAGAACGATTTGGGAAAAATGCTCTTCCACTCGGATCTTGCTATGATTATATTAACGTGGTCTTCTTTCGGATGAACCAATCGGTGGCAACCAACTACGGACAAATCTTTTTCTCGAGTCAACTTTGCCGCTCGACTCGGAGCATGCTTCAAATGCAAATATGCTAGATCCTGAGCCAGCTCCGAACTTCCACATGCACGACCCGAAGCAAGGTCCGAGATTTCACACCCTTGACTTGGAGCATGGTCGTCCACGGTCTGGCTTCGAATATGCAAAATCATGACGCGAAGCAAGCCAACTCAATCTATTTTTCCATTGTATCGACTTTTGTAATGTCCCCTCGACGGCGAGCACGGTACGGGCAAGTCGAAGCTTCGTCGAAGCTTATATCTTCTCAAACCTCAAACGCCCCTAAGTTTTTTGCCATCCAGGCCCATAGTAATACCCGAATTAGCGAGTCATCTCAGGGTAAGTACCAACTCATGGGGTATCCATTCTACATACCGCCGCCCCTTCGCTTTATCGTCGTCGTCACCATCATTGCCTCGTGCACTATGCCCTCGCTTTATTTGACCATGGATTGTCAAGTCGTACAAGGGCCTACCCGCATTATGGAGTTGTTTTCTAGACTTGGACAACAAACGTTGTGATCATAAAAACTGGATTCGACGATTCATGTATAACGCTCATAGTGCACTCATGTTTGTACCAAAATTGGGCACAACACTCTTCGGAAGTCTTTGAAGAGATATAGTGAAGACATTAAATGTAAAAAGTGGATTTATCTAACAAAAACGCCAAATTTCAGAGACGAGAATAATTAAAATGCATGGAGACACAAGAATTTAGAGTGGTTCGGTGTATTGCCTACGTCCACTATGATGTAGTTTGCTTTATTGATCTTTCTTTGATGTTTACAATTGATTTCAACAAATTACAGCGAATAACAATGATTTGCCGCAGTGAAATTCGTTGGTAGCAGCAGTAATGGAGTTCAGATCTGGAGCTGGCAGAGTCTGGGCGTTGGAGATCTCAAAGAGGAAGAAGAAACCCTTTTCTGTTGGCTTTGGGGGTCTATTTATAGGTGTAGGAGGCTGATATTCCGCTCAGATCTCGGGAGACCCTCTCAGGCACGTGTTATACCACCTTTTGGCAAGGCCATGACACTAAGGAATTGACTGGTAATCAATGACGGCCCGTCCTAGAGATCAGTTATACACAGACTCACTATGGATATCAACGAATTTTGTCCGAGTCCGGATCAAGCCAAAATTGGTAGGACATGACAAGCTTAGCCATGAGAGCCAACGTTCCAAATCTCAAGTCAATCCGAGTTTGTATGCTCAAGTTATGAACGATACAATATGGATGAAAATCAACCACCGTTCGACTCGCTCCCTTCGACTCGCTCCACATCCCTTAGATGCCAACTTCGACTCGCTTCGAAACACTCAGAAGTGACCACTTCGACTCGCTTTGCTCAGAGGCCAACCTTGAGTCATTCAGGTTTGACTCGCTTCGCAACACTCAGAAGCGACCACTTCGACTCGCTTCGCTCAAAGGCCAACCTCGAGTCGTTCAGGTTCGACTCGCTTCGCAACACTCAGAAGCGGCCACTTCGACTCGCTTCGCTCAGAGTCCAACCTCGAGCCGTTCAGGTTTGACTCGCTTCACAGCCATCAGAAGTACCTACTTCGACTCGCTGCGCTCAGATGCCCTGTTCGACTCGCTCAATTCGAACAACTGATCGACTCCATCAACTTCGACTCCATTGGCGAAGCCACTGCTCAAACCTCTCAGGACGCTCCATTTCGACTCGCTTGACCAGTGCATACTTCGACTCGCTCGATCTAGGCACACTTCAACTCGCTCGAAACAACATCAATGGCAGAGTGAGATTCAGGCGCCACGTCACCGAGTCGAAGGAAACAGCCTACCGAAAACCTCGTTTCTTATCGATCACATCTCCTAATCTGCAAGTCCAAATGCTATGAAATTTTCACAGAAGACTACGTGCATGCTAAAGATTATCCACGCCAAATTTTGACTCCATTGGATGAAATCTTGATTGAGTCGAAATCTGTTCGTGTCGATCACGGATCGGACCGAAACTTCACAGGCTTGGGCGTGCGGGCCTGGTCACGTGCCGGAGAGGGTCTCCCGAGATCTGAGCAAAATATCAGCCTCCTACACCTATAAATAGACCACCAAAGCCAACATAAAAGGGGTTCTTCTTCCTTTTTGAGATCTCCAACGCCCGGACTCCGCCAGATCCAGACCTGAACTCCATTGCTGCTGCTACCAACGAATTTCACTACTGCAAATCATTGTAATTCGCTGTAATTTGTTGAAATCAATTGTAAACATCAAAGGAAGATCAATAAAGCAAACTACTTCATAGTGGACATAGGAAATACGCCGAACCACTCTAAATTCTTGTGTCTCCTTGTATTTTAATTATTCTCATTTATGAAATTTGGAGTTTTTGTTAGATAATTCCTCTTTTTCCATTTAATTTCTTCACTTTATCTCTTCAAAAACTTCTGAAGAGTGTTGTGCCCAATTGTTTGTACCAAAAATGGGCACAACACTCTTCGGGAGTTGTTTGAAGAGATAAAATGAAGATTGTAAATGTAAAACAGAGGTTATCTAACAAAAACTCCAACAAATAGAAATATAAAATGCACAGACAAGCAATTTAGAGTGGTTCGGCGTATTGCCTACGTCCACTATGAAGTTTTTATGATTTTATTGATTCTCTTTCAATGATTACAAGCGATTACAGCAAACAACAACGGATTACAGATTAGAATTCGAAACTGACGGCAAAGGTAGGATGCAAATCTTAATCCGGCAGAGTCTGGACGCTTCAGAATCAAAAGATCCTTTCTTCTGTTGGCTCTGGGACACTATTTATAGGCGTAGGAGGCCCAGATCGCGCTCAAATCTCAAGAGATTTTTCCAGGCACGTGAGTGGGCCCACGCGACCAACCTCAGAAAGTTTCAAGTTGATCTGTGATCGATACGAAGTCATTTCGTATCGATCAAGATGATGTCCAATTGAGCTTAAATTTGGTGGAGACGTTCCTCAGTATGTTTGCCACCTCCAGTGAAAATTTCATGGCATTTGGATCAGTGGATTGAGAGATATCGTCGATACGAAGCGATGTTCTTTGCTAGGCTGTTTGGTTCGAATCCATCTTTTCGAACTGATGACTTCGAATCGATGGTGTCACGCGCCTCTGTGAAGACGTGGAACGCACACTTCGCCTCGATCCGGTCTTCACTCCGAGTCGATCGCGTCGACTCCATATATCTCGGCGCATTCGCATCGAGGGATGACACGTCGCCTTGGCTTGCTGGCTTGATGGATTCGAATGAAACATCACTGATGGATTCGAAAAAGGCCTTACCGATGGATACGAAGAGTAGTTCCTCGGCGGATACGAAGAACAGTGGCCTCGATGGATACGAAGCATGCATTGATTGCTGGATACGAGATGCGCCATCTGCTGATGGACTCGAACCTGTCTGATGCGAATTCGATGGGTTCGAACATTGCCAACCTGATCGTTACGAAACCATGGGAACTCGCCTATGTGAAGTGGACGATGGACACGGGATGGATGGATACGAAGCAAGGTAACCGCTATCGATACGAAACGATGTTCCCTAATGGATACGAAATGAACATCCCTGATGGATACGAAAACATGCTTTCCCCTCCAACTTGTATCCATCATAACTTGAGCATATGAACTCGGATTGGCTTGAAACTTGGAACGTTGGCTTCCTTTGTTCTACTAGTCACGTCTCATCAATTGTAGCTTGATTTGGACTCGGACAAAATTCATCGATATCCATGACAAGCGATATTTGGAATCCAATCAATTCCTTGGTGTCCTGGCCTTGCCAAAAGGCGGGATAACATTTGCCCCCCAAAGTACGTCTCGTGAAAACATGACGTGCTTTGAAAAGCTGCAGGTCCTCTCTGAACAATTTGAAAGTTGTACTTTGTATTGCTGTAATTAACTGTTGCGTGATAATGATTAGCTGACTTTTGTTAACGTTGCAAGTTCACGAGTCGTTGTCAGTTTGACTCATCATTGAACTTCCTATTGGTTCTCTCCTGAATCGACATAGAAGGTTGGAAAGTGGTTTTTTATAGCGATGCGGGTCAAGATGGATACGAAAGGCTTATTCGTATCGATGGTCAAAAATTATGGTGGACTCTGATTCGCATCGGTGATATCTGATGGATACGAAGTGACTGGTCGTATCGATGGGTTCTGATGGTTACGAAAACCACGCTCGTATCGATAGATCCGCCCTGTTGCGGGTCGATGGCTCATAAAACGGATGCTTCGAATCGATGAAGTCCGGTGGATTCGAAACGAGCCTTCGTTTCGATGCACTGTTTGACTGGTTGCGGCCGGTCAGGTTGACTGGGAGTCGAATCGGCTCGGTTCCATCCTAGGCTCCATATAAATACCTGGGACTTCGCCTCTTTTCACCTTTTTACCTTCTATCTTTTACCGCCGCTTTCTACTTCTCGCATCGATCCAGAAATTGTGAGAAAGGAGAAGACTTGTAACTTGTTCTCGAATCGATCAGATCCATACTTCCAATTCTTCAAATCTTAACCTCAACTTAGGTAATTAACCTCGAATCCAAACAACGAAGTCATCTCAGATCTACTCCATCTTCATCAACCACTGATTCTGGCAATTGGTAAAACCAGATCTGGGCCACAGCTTGGTTTTAAATAACCATGGCGATGCTCCTGTGGATTGGTGAAGAAGAAGTAGAAAAAACAGAAAATGGATCGATATGGAGGCTTGCGTTCGAGTCGATGCAGGCCATTAGCACGCCCTCTTTGGATTTTTGCATCGATCCCTGGAAATTTCCTGAGGAAGGTGTTATAGTTCGTACTGATCGCGATGGTGTTGGATCATACCGATATGAAATGATCGATACAAACGGTTGTTTCAAAGTTCTCAACTTCAGATCGATGCGAAGTGTATCTTTGCGTTCGAAACGAAAAGCACTGATTCGAACGTGTTCGATGTGAAGCCGAGACCTTCCTGACCGATACGAATTTGACAACCATGGATCGGTTCGAAGTTATCTTTTCCGATCGATACAAACTTGCGCCTTGGCTATCGATTCGAAGCATGCCCCCGGGATCGATACGAACCTGTGTCCTGATCGAATCGAACAAGCCTCCCGTGATCGATTCGAACTCTTCTCTTGACGTACACGAAATTGTGAACTCTTAACAGCATAACTCCGACGAGCTTCATTCTTGCATATCTGAACTTGACTGTTAGCTGCATATCTGACTACCTATCGAAGCTTGTCGATGGAACTATAACTTAACATTATGATAATGAACTTTAACTTTAATCAATCGCCAACATCGGGATGGTTTAAGGATGACGGTCAGCGATGACGGTCATTCCGACTGGATTTCGATTATCCTTTGCCGTTCGCAAATTTTCTCCAACTCTACAGAATTCTTTCAAGTAATGCACAGCACCGCACTGCACTACACACACTTTACACGAGGGGGAACACACGGTCTTTTATTGTCTAATGATGGTTTCTCGTGAGTTAGCCAGTTATGGAACCGTCAAGTTCGCAGCAGCCAGAAACCCAGAATCTAACCCCTCCCAGACTTGAAATACCGGACATTGAGGCTGAAGTCATCGGTCCAGCTCCGAACGAGTTGCTCGACGCGTCCTTCATCAATAGTCCACCCGACTCGGTCCCGTCAAATGTTTCTGAAGATATGTTGGGGAGGATATGCTTACGGCACCATCTGTCGATGGATGACATGTTGTTGCCGGGACCGGGCGATGGACCACACAATCCCCCGGAGGGGTATACTGCTTTTAATCGACACGCATGCGCAGCCGGTACACTTCCTCCGTTCAACGATTATATAAGAGAAGTGTTGGCTTACCTGGATATCGCTCCGTCTCAGTTGCATCCGAATGGATATGCTTCACTCAATGGCTTGTTCATCGCATTTATGGAATACCTTTACCGACCTCCCCTTCCGACCGAGATAAGATACCTGTTCAACTTAAAAATTCGAACTGATAGCCCATCTTTTACATTCTTGGAGTCTGTAAGAAACTGTCAAGTTGTCATGGGGTTATGGGCTAGGCTGAGCTACTTCAAGTCAGAGTGGTTCTATGTCCGATGTCCTCCGGGGTTTGCCAGAAGATGGCTGTTCAGACATGAGTATTGTCTTTTTCCTAAGTAGTTGACAGGGCAATTTTTGAATGAAATTAAACTCATATCTTCTACTCCTTTTCTTTCAGCAATAATCCAGCGACCCGAAGGTGGCTACTATAAAGAAATAGTTCGGGTCTTTCAAGAAATTCCTAGCAAAGAAAGGAACATCGAATTGCTACTGACGGACCGGAATCTTAGAATTCTTGGGTTGATTGGGCGGAGGCAGAGTGTTATCCCGCCTTTTGGCAAGGCCGTGACACCAAGAACTTGACTAGAAACCAATGACAGTTCGTCTTGGAGATCGATTATATGCAGGCTCACTATGGATATCGACAAATTTTTTCCGAGTCCGGATCGGGCTACAATTGATATGACATGACAAGCAATGCTATGAGAGCCAACATTCGGAATTTCAAGTCAATCGGAGTTCATATGCTCCAGATATTGATGGATCACGGCTGAGAAATCCAAACATGCATCGATCATATCTCGAGATCTACAAGTCCAAATGCCACCAAATTTGGACAGTAGCTTACTGGCAACCTAAGGAATGTCCATGCCAAATTTCAGCTCGATCGGAGCAATTCTTGATCGATTCGAACCAAGGGTCGAATCGATATGGACCAACTTGCATCGATCATATCTTGAGATCTACAAGTCCAAATGCCACCAAATTTGGACAGTATCTTACTGGAAACCTAAGGAATGTCCACGCCAAATTTCAGCTCAATCGGAGCAAATGTTGATCGATTCGAAGTTGAGTTCGAATCGATTTGGACCAACTTGAATCGATCATAACTCGAGTTCTACAAGTCCAAATGCTATGAAATTTTCACAGTAGCTTACTGGCAAACTAAGGAATGTTCATGCCAAATTTCAGCTCAATCGGAGCAAATCTTGATCGATTCGAAGCAAGGGTCGAATCGATATGGGCCAACTTGCATCGATCATATCTCGAGATCTACAACTCCAAATGCTATGAAATTTGGACAGGAGCTAACTGGAAAGGAATGACCATGCCAAATTTCAGCTCAATCGGAGCAAATCTTGATCGATTCGAAGCAAGGGTCGAATCGATCCCAAAGTGGGCCCGGATTTCCAAAGAGCGGGCATGTGGGCCCCCTCACGCGCCAGAACTGGTCTCCCCTCAATTTAGGCGAAATATCAGCCTCCTACACCTATAAATAGAGCCTCTGGTCATTCAGAAAAGGGGTCGGAGAATTCTAAGAGCTAAAGAGCGCCCAGACTCTACCAGATTTACTCTAAATCACCACTGCTGCTTTAGTTTCAGACTTAGCTTTGAAAATCAGTTGTATTACAGTATAAGAAATTGTAATCTTCAAGTATCGAGCAATAAAATCATCAAACTTCATAGTGGACGTAGGCGAAACGCCGAACCACTCTAAATCGCTTGTCTTTGCAACTTATTTTCTGTTACTTGGAGTTTTTGTTTGATAATCCACAGTTTTAATTTTCATTCTTCACTTTTATCTCTTCAAAAACTTCCGAAGAGTGTTGTGCCCATTTTTGGTACAAACACTTTGGTGCTTTCACTGAGAAAAAACCAAGTTTTTTCTCCTGCTCGTTGGATCCACTACCGTCGTTGGATTGCAAAAATCTAAGGAAAAGATCCAGATCTGTTCATAAGTGGTTCCTTCTATTCTATTCAGATTGCTCCAGATCTAAGAGGAACTACATTCATCATGAATTCCATACCCATATTTTCGAATCCAGAAAAAATGCAATTTTTCGTATCCATGAAAATATGATGGTTTTCGTATCCATATTTTCGAATCCATGAAAATATGATGGTGTTCGTATCCATACCTTCGAATCCATGAAAATATGATGGTGTTCGTATCCATATTTTCGAATCCATGAAAATATGAAGTTTTCGTATTCATATTTTCGTATCCAGAAAATATGGTGCTTTTCGTATCTATGTTTTCATATCCAAAAAATATGACAACATTCATATCGATCGAATTTCGTAGCCTCTTCGAACCCATCTGGACCGAGTGTTCGTATCCATAAGCATAGCCTCACTTCGAATCCATTGACTTCGTATCCATCAGGAAGCGCTACTTCGTATCCATCAGGAAGTGCTACTTCGTATCCATCAGGATGCGCCACTTCGAATCCATTGTCTTCGTATCGATCAGAGACACAAGACCCTCGCATCCATCTACTTCGTATCCATCAGGGTGCGCTACTTCGTATCCATCAGGGTGCGCTTCTTCGTATCCATCAGGGTGCGCTGCTTCGTATCCATCAGGGTGCGCTGCTTCGTATCCATCAGGAAGCAATACTTCGTATCCATCCATCTGCCTCCAATTCGTATCGATACTCACAGGTACTTCGTATCCATCACGATGCGCTTCTTCGTATCCATCAGGATGCGCTTCTTCGTGTCCATCAGGGTGCGTTGTCAGGGTGCACTACTTCGTATCCATCAGGGTGCGCTACTTCGTATCCATCAGGGTGCGCTACTTCGTATCCATCCATTTACACCCAATTCGTATCGATACTCAACTGCAATTCGAATCGATCCAACTTCACCCAATTCGTATCGATACTCAACTGCAATTCGAATCGATCCAACTTCACCCAATTCGTATCGATACTCAACTGCAATTCGAATCGATCCAACTTCACCCAATTCGTATCGATACTCAACTGCAATTCGAATCGATCCAATTGTGTCCAATTCGTATCGATACGAAATATAAAAAAAAATTTCGGGTACGACCCAGATTTCCTAAAAAGAGCCTAGCCGCAGCGCAGGGCACCCGCATTGTCGATTCAATCACCAATTTAATGAAGGAACATTCCATCCATGCTTCTGATTGTTCCATGACTGAACAAGACATAGGAGATCACAACAACAAATGTTGAGTTGCAATCAAGGAATGGGTAAAGAAATACTACTCAACCGTACTCCCAAAGGCTGGAGAACCTAGTTAGTATGCCAAGAACTGGGGTTGATTAATATATCATGCTTTTAAGGTGGAATGCAACTTCCTCCAATTGACCAGCTTTCAAACTCCTGAGTTGACAACTATGGTACGACGGCTAATATGACGACTCCCCTACACTGTCTACTCTACCGACTCAAAGCATAGCTGGTCAGCGCTGAACCATCTTCAAATGCCCGCATCTTAATCATTCTACGTCCACATGACTAAAAGCATGGCATACAACCTCAAGAAGGCTTCCTTAATACCCTATATAGGTCCCCTATCTGGATGAAAGTTTGGGATAAACACCAATCTGTTAGCCCATTTTAACCAACTCACCGTCCTATCGGCATTGCAAACAACTCGAACGCAATCATGCATACGTCATTGACCAGTGTTACAAGACCCCTGGGCAATAAAATGAGCCTGATCATAATGCCGATTGGGGAATCTTTCCTAGTCGAGACCTATTCGTTGAAACCATCCTACATGCAGAACTTCCAATGAAAATTCAACATGTTAACTATGTCGGTGTGTTATGGAAATACAACCCCCGGCACTACCTCATGAAGTGAGAATTGCGCATGGCTTACACCAAGAGTGATGACTGCTATCAAATGTAGCTGTCTACCCCCATTCCTCAAAGAACATTGTCAATCGTGGTTAGACATACCAGATCTACTTCTTATATTGTTGAAGTGAATGAAGAAGCGGGCAGCCAACGAATTTATCCAAAGCCCGCAGCCAGTTGCTGCCGATACCCATAAATGAGTTCATCACCGGCGCTTATTTCCAGACTTTGACAAGAGAACTGGTAGACCACCGCCGACAACTGCACCAACATGTCTAGGCAAATTTTGAGTTGATGAATCAGATGGAGGATCAACATAGCAGGATAAGGAGGGGACCTGCTCCATACTCTAGATCGGAAAACTCCTCTTCTCTAAATAGCTACCGTGAACGCCAACGCCATAAGGCTTCTCCGGGAAGGATAGCACCGACCATATATGCAAGCGCCATAAAACGAAGGACCGGGAACATCCGACCCCTATCGATCAAGGACTTTGATCAAATTGAACCATTTGCGTTAGACTTCCAACTGAGAAGGGATGGAATGATGTGCAATAGCGAGCATACGACACTGCCTCACTTATCAATGAGATTTGATCTGATCTCTTTTGAATTATTTCTAATTCAATTTCATTTACGTTGCGAAATATGACCTACTTGAATTAAACTACTTGCAAATGATGCAGGTAACCGAGGACTTAAGATTGGGTGCAAAACAACCTCCGCGGACCATGATCAAATCATTGAGGTATCATCGTGATGAGCATGATTCGACCACTCATCGGCTACTATATGCCCCTGACTGGGGGCAAGGCATCAAAGCAGAAGAGACCGACAAGGTCAGGACTTTAGTACAAAGTGGATGCAACCGACCATCCACTCATCTGCCTACGCAATTTAATTAGGAGATGTAAGAAAGACTTGGAGTTATATGTCCCTACAATGCACTCTCAAGCTCGCCAAAATACTTATGCTTCTTCTGATGCCCAATAAGAACGAAACCACACTATGGATGGACATGACGTGACCATCTATACATCAAATCTACATTAGACACTTGGGGTTATTTGAGAAAAGAAATTTAAAGTGGATGTGATTTGACCATTCACTCTCCATTTGCGTCTGTGATTCGACAAAATGATAATGCCTTAAACTGACTTCATCAGGGGCCAACCCTCAATTTAAAGTCATCAACGACTGATTGTCTACTCACTAACCATCACGAGTTGTCATTCAACTCTCTTCCTTAGCTCGATCGAAAGAATGCAAAGTATAAATTGGACATGACTCGACTGTCTGCTACCCAATTCTTGCACCCGACTTAAGGGAAAATACACAACTCAAAGTGGATGTAGTTCGACCATCCTTTCCTATGCTCGAGCACAAAGCTTGCCAGAACACTAATCTTACTCCATAGGCCTGGCAAAAGCGGAATCAAAATGAACATGGACGCGATCTAACCGTCCATACTCTAAACCTCATCCTTTGTTGAGGGGCCTATAAGTGGAAGTTAATCGGGATCCCGCCGATCACTCGCTAAGCGAAACACCTAGCTCAGGGACAAGCCCTCACATCAGGCCAGAAACGGGCTGATACACGACAACTTTTTACTTAACTCCGTACTCCCAGAGTGCGAGGCGGAGTATAAACATTTTCCTAAAACCCCAGAGTACTCCGAGAGCGCGAGCTGGGTACAAACTTTTTACTTAACTCCGTACTCCTAGAGTGCGAGGCGGAGTATAAACATTCCTTAACTCTGTACTCCCAGAGTGCGAGGCGGAGTATAAACATTCATTCAACTCCGTACTCCCAGAGCGCGAGGCGGAGTATAAACATTTTCCTAAAACCCCTGAGTACTCCGAGAGCGCGAGCTGGGTACAAACTTTTTACTTAACTCTGTACTCCCAGAGTGCGAGGCGGAGTATAAACATTTTCCTAAAACCCCAGAGTACTCCGAGAGCGCGAGCTGGGTACAAACTTTTTACTTAACTCCGTACTCCCAGAGTGCGAGGCGGAGTATAAACATTCCTTAACTCCGTACTCCTAGAGTGCGAGGCGGAGTATAAACATTCATTCAACTCCGTACTCCCAGAGCGCGAGACGGAGTATAAACATTCACAAAACCCCAGAGTACTCCGAGAGTGCGAGCTGGGTATAAATATCAACAAACTCCAGCTTCCGAGAGCGCGAACTGGAGTATAAACATTAACTAACTCCGGATTCCGAGAGCGCGAACCGGAGTATAAACATCAACAAACTCCAGCTTCCGAGAGCGCGAACTGGAGTATAAACATTAACTAACTCCGGATTCCGAGAGCGCGAACCGGAGTATAAACATCAACAAACTCCAGCTTCCGAGAGCACGAACTGGAGTATAAACATTAACTAACTCCGGATTCCGAGAGCGCGAACCGGAATATAAACATCAACAAACTCCAGCTTCCGAGAGCGCGAACTGGAGTATAAACATTAACTAACTCCGGATTCCGAGAGCGCGAACCGGAGTATATACATCAACAAACTCCAGCTTTCGAGAGCACGAACTGGAGTATAAACATTAAACTAACTCCGGACTCCGAGAGCTCGAGCCGGTGTATAAACTACAACCAACTACGGCTTCGAGGAGGGTGGATCCATCCACCTAACGACTTCGACCGTATCTCCATTCAATGCAGCTTCGAGGAGGGTGGACCCGTCCACCTAACGACTTCGACTGCATCTCCATCAAGTATGGCCTCGAGGAGGGTGGACCCGTCCACCTAACAACTTCGACTGCATCTCAACCAAGTTACATCACTCATTCCCCGAGCATAGGCGCAGACTCAACACATGAAAATGAGTGATCAACAGCTGTCATAAAGATACAAGTCCCCAGAGTGTGGATGTTAAAATTAAGCAGTGAACAGTATTACATAACGCCTTTTACGGCTTATCCCCAAGACTGGGGGCAGAAGTACAAATTACTGAAAGAAGAGAAAGGTGACTCGCTGCCTCTCCGGCTTAGCGTCCATTAAAACTTAAGGCAACGACTGCATGGAGGCCTTGATGCCAACCAAACATAATGACGCCCAAAGTTTCAAGCAACCGATCATATCATACCGCCGAATCGACGGGCAATGTCGATCTGCGCCTTTCATATCATACCATCGGATTGACAGGAAATAAGGTCCGAGCATTCTGCATCATGCCATCGAATCGACGGTTAATATCAATCTTCTTCAACTACAAATCAATGTGACCCGAGCATGCATCGAATATCTTCGACCAGCATAGCATGAATAGAAGTGTAAATCACAAATGAGTGTGACTTTACCATTCGTCCTCCATCGCCTTCCTTCAATCCATCAGGAAGAACATGAGACCAGATGAGCATGACATGACTGCATTTGAGCTGACATTATCCCTAGATCTAATGGGAGAACGTAAATCGAAATGGACATGGTTGATCAGCCAACTCCAAATGAATGCAATGCGACCATTCATTCATTGACTCTTACCATGATCCGACTCAAAGAACAATTCGAAACAAGTGCAACCTAAACATCTGCACACTGATTCTTACCCTGGATTCGACAAGGGAAGCACCAATCCTGCATTGGATCTGACTAGACGATTCACTCTTCAGTTTTTTGCCCAAAGTATGGCGACATAAGCAGCAGAGCGAATGTCATTGACCGTCCAGAATCTAGCTTATGTCCGAATGTCGGCAAAGTAAGAATGTATTCCGCCTAGAGGAAAGAACTAGAACATAATGCATGATAGGCACGAATCTGCCCTCCGTCCGTTAATTTGATCCTATGGTTCAATGGAATATAATACAAAATTGAAGTGGACATTGTCTACCTTGCCACTTATCGAGATACTCCCCAGACTTAGGGGCACGAACAAGAAGATAAGGTAATATGACTCAACCATTCATCGGTCAACTCCGGTTCTTAAAGCTTGAACTACAGTATAGACAGAGCTAGGACAAGACTAGATCGTCCCCGAAATGCATCCGCCAACCCGAGGCGGGGGGCAAAAGAGTAATTATCCGAGAGTTGACTATGACAATTTGAACCTATGACCCATGCCTAATATTCATAACAACTCTAGGTTGCGACCGAAAGGATGCCTAGAGATAGAATCATCGGATCAATACCAGGACTTATGGGCGACTGATCATCATTCTGACCTTTCCAATGAGCAATGGATCGCATGTACATTGAATGAAAAGCGCATCATTCAGAAACATAAGTCAATTCAATCTCAAAGCTGGAGCCAGCTATGTAGCAGCGTGCAATACAAGGCTAAGTTCTACTAATCCTTTGATTCAACGTCCTTGTAAGCCTGATCATTTGCCATTGCAAATAAACACATGAGGCACCTACAACCCATCACGAGTATTGTAGATCAGATCACAACTCTACGCAATTATGAAGAAAGAGTCAATTGTTTTACTTCAAGTGAATCTTGATGTGTTCGCTTGGACTCGATCTCATATATATATATGGACTCTTGCCAGCCATGAAGAACCCTACATTAAATGTCGACCCGAGGCATGTCTCGGTAAACAAAAGCGATGCGACATGGATCCGGAGAGATCTGTTGCACTTAAAGAGGAGGCGAATCTGTTCAAAACCAGTGGGTTGATCCGTTATGCCCTCCAACCAAAACGAGTATCCAATCCTTTACTTATAAGAAAAACAAACAGGGAGTGGAGGACATACGTCAACTACTCAGATTTGCATGGGGTATGACAAAGCACAGCTTTCCACTTCCAATGATCAACCAACTGATGGACCCGACCATCAGACATGAATTAATCACATCCATGGATGCAAACTCCGGATACAATTAGATAATGAAGCATGTCCCAAATCCAGGAATACAACTGTTTCGCTACTAACCTGGGCCTATAGTGCTATGCTGCAATCTATAGATTCAAACTTAAGGACACTTGTGCTACTTACAAAAGAACGATTAACAGATCATTCAAAAATTAGATCGACCGATCGATAAAGGTAGATGTGGTTAATATGCTCGTGAGATCATGACTATCAAACAACCACATCGATGACTTGGCAGAGATATTTAGTGCTCTCCAGAAAATGCAGGATCAAACTCAACCCTTTGAAATGCTCTTTCATCATTACATTAGAAAGATTCTTTGTTTTCATCATCAATTCTTATGGAATCAAGACTAATTTCTAAAAAATTCCGACAATTAGAGACACCCATGTACCGAGGACAACCAAGCAGCTCTAATAGATCGCTTAAAGAGACCTCCCATTTTACCTAAGCTTTTGGATCGCGGAGATTTATACATCAATTGGGCCATGTCAACACACGCCATAAGCATTGCAATGCTATGTGAAAAGAAACGAATCCAAAGACCCATATATGATGAAGGCTGGCTACTGGCAAGCTCACCCCATTAACATCCATATCGACCAACCGTTAAGATAGGTCCAATAGAAACCTTAGATGTATATTTATCTCCCTCGGAGAGCTCTCCATGGTCAAACATTAGCATACTTCATATCTGAATCTGCCACATCAGATGACTATCATAAGAACTGTGGAGAACCGTCCAACCGATGGAGAACGTACACCGATGGAACTTCCAATAATCGGCTTTCTAACATCGAAGCTGCGTTAGTGATTCCTAAGGAACGAACGATCTACTATGCCCTGAAACTCAACTTCCCTGCAACAAATAACGAAGCCAAGTATGAAACCTTAGCGCTCAAACTTGTAAGAAAACTACGAATGGAAACTTTACATGTCTTATGTGATTACCGGTTAGTAGTATGCCAAGTCAAGGAAGATTATCCGACTAGGGGGCAACGTCTTGCTCCTTATCTCAACCGGGTCCAAAAGCTACTAGTCGACTTCGACTATTACACCATTACACACATCCTCGGAGAACAAGATGAAAAAGCTAAGTCACTGGCCAAGCTAGCTAGTTCTGGGGATGCACAGCAAAAAGACTTTTTCCCAGTTGAAATACTTATTATTCTAGGCATTGACATATGAAGATCAACTAGATCTTGGAGACGGATCTAGAAAAAGAGTCATGGATGACTCCTATCAAAGATTATCCACGATTGGGGATTCTTATTGAATAAAGGAATAAGAAATGGCATATCCTCTGTGAAGCCTCACTGCATAATTACGTTTAGATTGTTCTACTCCGTCGACACAAAGCATTACTCCTGTATCCGCCAATCCGAGACCCATTATGACGTATCCGTCGATACGAAGCATACATTCCAACATCTAAGATCGATCCAGGAGAGGATCGATACAAAGGAAGGACTCAAAACAACCATCGAACGTTGTTACAACTTGAATTTCACTTCGATCCAGGAGAGGATCGATACGAAACTCAATCCAAACAAAAACTAAAGAACTTGACAATGACTCGTGAACATGCAAACGTTAACGGGAGCCAGGTTAACATACGTACATATATGATAGACTAACATTCAATTTTCAAAATTTACAGAAATTGAATGCTCACCTGATGACAATTACAACAGCGAACAACAAATCGCTAGCACTCGACACTCAGTTACAACATTGCACTACATAACCACTGATAGTGGTTCAATCAACATTTATATTACTGGAAATCAATCGAAGGTTACATCTTTTGACGAAAAGATAGCAACTACTCAACGAATCAGATAGAACTTTTTCAGAATGAAGGATGCAGCATTTCAAAGCACGTCATGTTCACACAAGACGTACTTTGGGGGGCAAATGTTATCCCACCTTTTGGCAAGGCCGTGACACCAAGAACTTGACTAGAAACCAATGACAGTTCGTCTTGGAGATCGATTATACGCAGGCTCACTATGGATATCGACAAATTTTTTCCGAGTCCGGATCGGGCTACAATTGATATGACATGACAAGCAATGCTATGAGAGCCAACATTCGGAATTTCAAGTCAATCGGAGTTCATATGCTCCAGATATTGATGGATCACGGCTGAGAAATCCAAACTTGCATCGATCATATCTCGAGATCTACAAGTCCAAATGCCACCAAATTTGGACAGTAGCTTACTGGCAACCTAAGGAATATCCATGCCAAATTTCAGCTCGATCGGAGCAATTCTTGATCGATTCGAACCAAGGGTCGAATCGATATGGACCAAGTTGCATCGATCATATCTTGAGATCTACAAGTCCAAATGCCACCAAATTTGGACAGTAGCTTACTGGAAACCTAAGGAATGTCCACGCCAAATTTCAGCTCAATCGGAGCAAATCTTGATCGATTCGAAGTTGAGTTCGAATCGATTTGGACCAACTTGAATCGATCATAACTCGAGTTCTACAAGTCCAAATGCTATGAAATTTTCACAGTAGCTTACTGGCAAACTAAGGAATGTTCATGCCAAATTTCAGCTCAATCGGAGCAAATCTTGATCGATTCGAAGCAAGGGTCGAATCGATATGGGCCAACTTGCATCGATCATATCTCGAGATCTACAACTCCAAATGCTATGAAATTTGGACAGGAGCTAACTGGAAAGGAATGACCATGCCAAATTTCAGCTCAATCGGAGCAAATCTTGATCGATTCGAAGCAAGGGTCGAATCGATCCCAAAGTGGGCCCGGATTTCCAAAGAGCGGGCATGTGGGCCCCCTCACGCGCCAGAACTGGTCTCCCCTCAATTTAGGCGAAATATCAGCCTCCTACACCTATAAATAGAGCCTCTGGTCATTCAGAAAAGGGGTCGGAGAATTCTAAGAGCTAAAGAGCGCCCAGACTCTGCCAGATTTACTCTAAATCACCACTGCTGCTTTAGTTTCAGACTTAGCTTTGAAAATCAGTTGTATTACAGTATAAGAAATTGTAATCTTCAAGTATCGAGCAATAAAATCATCAAACTTCATAGTGGACGTAGGCGAAACGCCGAACCACTCTAAATCGCTTGTCTTTGCAACTTATTTTCTGTTACTTGGAGTTTTTGTTAGATTATCCACAGTTTTAATTTTCATTCTTCACTTTTATCTCTTCAAAAACTTCCGAAGAGTGTTGTGCCCATTTTTGGTACAAACACAGAGCATAAGGCTCGATGGTGCATTAAAGACTGTCTCCAGAGAAAAGGTCAAGTGGAAGAAACCCAGGGTCGTAGTAATTGAGGAACCCGATTCCGAAAGAACTCATACCGACGAGGAACCTTTGGTCGAACCTGCTAATGCAACCCCGGATTCCGATAAAAAGAGAAAAGGCAAGGCAATGGTCTCCAAACAGCCTAAATCCGGGAGGCGGAAGTCTGTGGTTTTGCACCGCACCCTTTAAGGAGTTAGAATTTCGGAGGCACCCTCCCTGCAAGCTGAAAATCAATTCGAAGGGATCGCTGACCTTCCAATCCCGGACATCGAGTCCGAGCAACATGACGTTGAATCGGGTGAACTGCACCATACCCTTGACGTTAGCGAGCCTCTTCCCGCTAGTGCGATCGACACTTCTGTTTGGTCCGGGGGGTTACACATCCACACACTCTTCACGGCATAACACAGTTTCCTAACCATAAACAGCATATCATGAACGGTTGCTAACTTTCCTTGTTTTAATTTTCATTACGATGTCTGGACGGGGTACCGTGTTGAGCAGCCTGCGCAACAAACGTCGTTATTACGAGCCAAGTCGGAGAGAGGGAGAGAGGGATTATGATTCCGGACACTCAGGTCAAGAGAGGTCCGACAGAGATAGGGGATATGTGCACCGATCCCGATCTCGCTCTCCTCCTCCCAGGACTTCTGCACCGCCCACGGTAATAGCTGCTCATCCTCCTGAAACTTCACGGCCTAGGCCGCCTTCTCAAGCTCCGAGATCTAACCCTCCTCGCGGGACCGAAATGACCGTCTCCTCAACTTCCACGCTGGTCGCGACTGATTCGACTAGTGAAGGAGCGCTTAAACTGGCACAGATGAGGAAGGAATTCCCTGATATCTGCTTTGACGGCTATGTCTTTCCTCCACGCTTGAAAAGAATTCCGCCAACAGCTGAAACTACCATTCATGATTACGTCGCGGACATATTTTTTCAGTACAAGGAGTGGTAAGGGCCGCGAGGAAAGCATCCAAAGTAGCATTCGATCGGGGTGTTGTTATTGAAAAGTTGGAGAAGGAGCTGGGTCGTAAAGACCGAATCATGAAAGTGCTCAACACCGAGGCCGAGTCTTCCCGTAAATCTGAAATGGAAGCTCTCAAAAAGGTCGATGAGGTAAACTCGGCCATGACCAGGATGAAACAAGAACACTATACCGCAATCGAGGATATGGGTCACAGGAACACCACCATCACCGCCGAAAGAGACGCCGCTCTCAAGGAGATTAACGAGCTAAAATCAAAGTTCTCTGAAATGGCAAAAGAGAAAGATGCAGCTAATGTCTCTGCGCAGGAGGCCTGTGATCAGGCGGTGGTGCTTCGGAAGGAGAAGGAAGCGACTATGAAATGAGCTTGCGAAGCTGAAGCTGGGATTGAGTAGAAAGTACGGCAAGCGGAGGCCAGGATTGAGGCTGAGATAGAAGAGCTACTTGTCACCTACAATGCCAACGTGCTAAGGCACCGGGATTTGACATGGCTCGATGATTACCCAACGCATCTCTATAACGCCTGGAACTTATTGGTTGAGGAGGAGAAATCTGGGCACCCTGATGAATCCGTTGATGAATTCGAGCTGGAGAACCGCATTCTTAATGATGATGAAAAGAAAGTTCTCCATGACTCCATGATTTCTCACGATAAGGAGAGGCTTGGCGCCCAGTCCCGGGAAGTTGGAGAAAGCTCCGGTGCCGAGCACCATATTTCGAGTTCCGAGGTCGTCGTGTCATCTTCATCTGAGCTAACCCCAACGATTGTCTCCCATCCTATACCGGCCTATGATCCAGACCGACCGCACTTGTCTCCTATCAGGGAGCATTCCTCTGAAGCCGTTCAAATGACCCGAACCCAGACCGAGGAAGGCACTCTGAACTGATCCATTGTACATTTGGGCTGGAGAATGCGTATAGAAGTGCATACTAACAGACGTTTTTTCTTTCCTTGTTCGGTGATTGGAGCTGCACCAGAGCCGCCTCCCGTAGCCCAGGAACCATGCCCAGCGCCGGAGGCCATAATTTCTGAGGCAACTTCTGTTGTGGTAGTGGCGCCGGTTGAGGTAACTCAGGGGAGCTCACTTTCCTTAGATGAACAAATGATAAATGAGCTTATCGGTCGACAGAGTGATCCCTTTGCAGATCTACCATTCAGCCTGGGCGGATCCTCGTCTACTTCTGACATTTCAACCCAGGCTGTTACAGCACATAGTGTGGCCAGAGCGCAGCGAGAAGCAAGGATGTTGGCCGAAGTCAACGCTGAGATGGCGGCAGCTGCGCATGGTGGCAGCGCGGATGGCGGAGCAGCAGCACATTGCCCCACCCCTCTTATGATCGTATCTTCTGGGGGCACGCTCGTTGACGCTAGCGCACCTGTCCTGCTCCCGGCCGTTGGTTCCGTTCCTCCAATTCCTCCTGAGGGAAGCATCCCTATAGATTCCAGCTCGGAGGACGATGTCGACATCATGCCTTCATCCGAGGGGAGCCCGCCTGAGGGGAAAAGCTCTAAACGAAAGATCACTGGTGGCTCCAGTAGCTCCTCGAAGAAGAAGAAGAAGCTGAGGAGAAAGAAGGATTAGATAGACTTTTCTTCTTTATTTTAGGCCTGTGTTTCTCTCTTTGTTGCAGTTAGGAATTTCGTTATCTTATTCTCTTTTGTAGGCCGTGTTTAGATGCGGGTTCGGCCCCTGCTAGTAGGAATATTTTGGAAAGGCTCGTGTATGAACCATTTCTTTTGATTTAGTTGAAATAAAATTTTGTCTTCTTATTTTTCAACTTATATTCCTTTTTCGCTTGAATACTGCAGTGTTCGAACTTCGGTCTAGTGTACTTGCATTATGTTAACGTTCAAGCAAAGCTCGTTTTGACTACCAAGTCCGGAAATCTCGGACTTGAATTGTGAACGGAGACTGAATCGGATTTAAACATTACGCAGTTTCGGGTAGTGATTAACACTTGAACCTGCCCCCAGTTCTGGGGTTAAGTTATGATGATCGGCATGGGATCGCAAGGAGTGAGGATCGAACGAGCGGGCTACACTTACTTCCTCATGAATAATGTCATCCACACTCTGGGGATTCAAGTCATCTCATGAACGGTTGTTCACGCTCTGGGGACTTTAAAATTGACGTTAGTACTTCGACTCATACCCTGGGGAATTTGAGTTAGCGTTCACACTCTGACTCGCGCTTCGGGAGTTCGAAGTGGACTGTTTATACTTCGCTTCGCACGCTGGAAAAACGGAGTTGGCTATTTATACTCCGTTTCGCACTCTGGGAATACGGAGTTGAATGTTTATACTCCGTTTCGCACTCTGGGAATATGGAGTCGAATGTTTATACTCCGTTTCACACTCTGGGAATACAGAGTCGAATGTTTATACTCTATTTCGCACTCTGGGAATACGGAGTTGAATGTTTATACTCCGTTTCGCACTCTGGGAATACGGAGTCGAATGTTTATACTCCGTTTCGCACTCTGGGAATACGGAGTTGGATATAGGATTGTCGTGTGTCAATCCTATCGATATTGGTGTAATGGCTTACCCCCGAGCTCGGGTTTCACTTAGCGAGTGGCCGGTCGTATCACAGCCACTCTCCATTTGAATAAGTCCCATTGCGTGATGGGATTTAGCTCTTCGTGCATCGTGATGTCGTATATCGTACTTAATGAATCACAGCTCTGGCTCGAAGAGGTGGCATTTTATTGCTGAAATAAAAAAATGTGGCTAAGTCAGTTGCCTTATTACAAAATTCAAATTTCAAAATGCAGAAAAAAATTGCTAAATAGAATGAAATAAATAAAGCCTGTTAGAGGTAATAGCGACGGAGACTTTCGCTGTTCCAGGCCCTTGGCAACTTGAGACCGTCAACGGTCGACAGCTTGAATGTGCCTTCTCCTAGTCTTCGTGTAATTACATACGGTCCTCCCCAGTTTGGCTTCATGTGCGAAGGAACTGGGTAGATTCTTTTGAGCACGAGGTCGCCAAGTTCAAAGGTTCGAGGTCGAACTTTGGTGTTGTACAATCGGGCGACCCGACTTCGATGTGCGGCTGCTCTCAAATCAGCCTTTTCCCATTTTTCATCCAATAGATCCAAAGATTCTGCCAATAGTATATCGTTCGTTTTCGGATCATAGTAAGTCACGCGATGAGAAAACACTTCCGTCTCGACCGGAATAACAGCCTCTGAGCCATAAGATAGGGAAAACGGAGTGTGTCCGGTCGCGGTTTTGTGAGTCGTTCGATAGGCCCATAATGCCATAGGAAGTTCGTCGACCCATTTGCCCCCGGCCTTCTCCAGTCGTTTCTTCAAGATGGATTTTATAACTTTATTGACAGCTTCAACCTGTCCATTCGCCTGGGGGTGTGCGACAGCCGAGAACTTTTTATGGATATGAAACCGTAGACAGAAATTTTTGAATTCCGCACTCTCGAATTTGGCTCCGTTATCAGTGATGATGGTATGCGGGAGTCCAAATCGACAGATGATGTTGCGAACCACGAAATTTATCACTTTCATTGTCGTAATGGTTGCAAGGGCTTCGACCTCAGCCCACTTTGTAAAGTAGTCAACGGCAACGATGGCGTATTTCGCACCGCCTTTCGCCAAAGGTAGAGCGCCGATGATATCGATGCCCCACATTGCGAATGGCCAGGGACTGACCATTTGGGTTATCTCGGTAGGCGGGGCTCTTGGAATTCGGGCATGTATCTGGCATTTATCGCACTTCCTGGCATAGTTCGCCGCATCTCGGTTCATTGTCGGCCAGTAATACCCATATCGGAGTATCTTCTTAGCGAGAGCTTGCCCTCCGGTATGATCGCCACACTCTCCTTCATGTACGTCATGTAACACTCGTTCGATTTCCTCGTGGGCGATACATCTGAGGAGAGGAACAGAATAACCTCTCCTGTACATGACTCCGTTCTGGATGATGAATCGCGAAGCTTTCCGCAGAATTTGTCTCTTCTCATTTCTAGGCTCAGGCAACGTCCCATTCTTAATGTAATTTCGATACGGAGTCATCCAAGACTCTCTACTGGGAGCGGTTTCAAACACAAAGTTCATTTCTATCCGATCGATGCTCGGGGAGGCCAAAGTTTCAACGGGGACAAGTCCCATTTGCTGCGCTTCACCCGTGCTAGCTAATTTTGCCAGTGAATCGGCTTTCTGATTGTGTTCCCGAGGCACATAATAGATGGCATAATAATCAAACTGGTTCAGTATTTTCTGGACTTGAGCCAAGTAAGCAGCTAGTCTTCGGTCTCTTGCTTGATATTCTCCTCGTACTTGACATACCACTAACTGTGAATCGCAATAAGTTTCTACAACGATAATTCTCAAGTCTCTGGCAAGTTTCAGGCCGGTTAAGAGGGCTTCATACTCAGCTTCATTATTAGTTGCACGAAAGTCGAACTTCAAAGCATAACATATGGATCGACCCTCGGGGGTCTCAAGTACAACCCCAGCGCTGGAACACCGGTCATTTGACGCACCGTCAGTATACAGCTTCTAGACGTATTCGGGGGATTCACTGGTCTCGGGCAAGTCTTCTGGAATGGTGAACTCAACAATGAAATCCGCTAGGACTTGTCCTTGAATTGCTCTTCGCGGAGCGTATGTGATATCAAATTGGCTTAGTTCAATGTTCCACTTGAGTAACCTACCAGACGTCTCGGGTCGCGTGAGGACCTGTCGTAACGGCTGATCGGTGTACACAGTAAGAGGACGAGCTTGGAAGTAAGGGCGGAGTTTTCTCGAAGCAATGACCAAGCAATAGGCCAGTTTCTCTAATCTCGGATAATTTCTTTCAGCTCCTGTCAACCGCTTACTAACATAGTAGACCGGTTTCTACACTTTGTCTTCCTCCCGAACTAGAGCAGCACTGATCGCATGTTCCGATACCGCCAGGTAGAGGTACAATTGCTCGTGGTCGACTGGTTTCGGCAAGATCGAAGGTGTGGAAAGATGTTGAACTAGTGATCGGAATGCGCCTTCACACTCCGTGGTCCATTCAAAGTTTCGTTTTCCCTTCCGGATCAGATCGAAGAAAGGAATGCATTTATCGGTGGACTTTGAAATGAACCTGCTCAATGCTGCGACTTTTCCGTTGAGACTCTGGACTTGCTTTATGGTTCTAGGGGTTTGCAAATTTCTTATTGCCCAGATTTTCTCAGGATTTGCTTCTATCCCTTGGGCATTGACAATAAACCCAAGGAACTTTCCGGATGCGACGCCGAAGTGCCACTTCAATGGGTTAAGCTTCATTCCATACTCCCGAAGGATGCTGAACATCAAATTTAAATCCCTGACGTGATCTGTGGAGAATCAGGACTTCACCAGCATGTCATCCACGTAGACCTCCATGGTCTTCCCGATCTGATTAGCGAACATCCGGTTGACTAAGCGTTGATATGCTGCTCCGGCGTTTTTTAGGCCAAATGGCATGACCTTGTAACAATAGAGTCCCAGATCGGTTACGAAGCTGGTGTGTTCTTGGTCAGGCAGATGCATAGGTATTTGATTGTAACCAGAGTAAGCATCCATAAAAGATAATAATTCGTGTCCGGCCGTCGAGTCTACGAGCTGGTCAATCCGAGGAAGTGGGAAACTATCTTTTGGACAAGCCTTGTTTAGGTCAGAGTAATCGTTGCAAGTTCTCCATTTCCCGTTCGGTTTTCGAACTAGTACGGGGTTGGATACCCATTCTGGATACAAAGCATCTCGAATAAACCCATTCGACTGTAATTTATCAACTTCCTCCTTAAGGGCGGCAGATCTCTCTGGATCCATACCGCGCCTTTTCTGCTTTACTGGGACATGTCGCGGATCTATATTCAGGGAGTGACTTGCAATGCTCGGCGAGATTCCGCACATGTCAGAGTGTGTCCAGGCGAAGACGTCGAGATTCGCCCGAAGAAATTCGACCAATTCCTGCTGTGTCTACTTGTTCAGTTGAGACCCAACTTTCAGCATCTTTGAATCATCATCCTCACTGATTGGGACGTCCACAGTCAGTTCGGCCGGAGAAGTTTGACTCTCTGTAGATTCGTCTTTATCCTCATTGTCCCTAGGGTCCAGGTCTTTCAGGAATTGGTCGTCGTGCCCGGGCCAAGGCCCAGGCATCAATTGTCAATTACCAATAGAACGGACGCAGAGAGATTCCTCTACGCCCTTTCCCTTCCCTTTACGTTGCGCCCCGCGCAGCTCAGCAACATAACAGGCCCTTCCCGTGGCCTGATCTCCTTGAACAACTCCAATCCCACGATCGGTGTGGAACTTCAGAGTTAAACACCATGGGGCGATGGCTGCCCTGAATTCGGCTAGGGCCGGTCGGCCCAAAAATGCGTTATAAGGTGAATCAATCTATAAGACGACAAACTGTAAAATCCGGACTCTCCGGCGTTCTCCAACCCCCAACTCAACCGGTAGTTCAGTCACTCCAACGGGTATCGTGGCACTCCCGTTAAAACCGTGGATTCGGGACAGGCAAGGTTTCAAATCCTTTGCCTCCATTTTCATTAAGTCGTAAGCCCGTTTAAGCAAGATATTCACAGAGCTTCCACTATCAACCAGGATCCTCTTCATCCAAGCAGGACCTACCTGGGCAGATATGACTAGTGGGTCGATTGTAGGGGCTTCGACCTTATCAGCGTCTCGGCTCCTGAACACGATATCATCAGATATTATCTTTTGTTGTTTAACTGGGGTTCCGTCTTCGCAATTACTACAACACTCGAAGTCCGCATGCCTGATAGAACTAGCATACGACTCCATTTCCCCCCCAGCTTCTATCTGCCGGGTGGGGACCACTAACCAATCTCCCGCCCGGATGGGCGGGTTCCTCCTGTCTTTCCTGGTTTTGTGAGCGATTCTGATTTGAAGGGCCCGCTCCACCAGATTGCGGTGCCCGTACAAACTGATCCAACTTCCTTTCTCTGATCAACTTTTCGATGAGGTCCTGCAAATGCCGACACTCATTGGTATTGTGGCCGTAGCTTTCATGGAATCTACAGAACTTCCCTGTCTGAACCTGCCTCTCCGATGAGGGCTTCGGAGCAGGTTTCTTATACTGTACAGTGTTGCAAGTCTGTAAGTATACGTTTTCCAATGACGTGTTTAACGGTGTATAATTGTCAAACATTTGAGCCCTACGTCGTGGACCTCGGTTCTGATCTCTTTTCTTATCCTGGCTATTGTTTCCTCTCGGCTGGGCTTGCTTGTTCTGTATGTTCAGTTGAACTTTCCCCGAACTTTCACCGGATTGTTTAACTGCTACATTACTCTGTATTCCCTCAATACTGGGCCTCGCATCGTCCTGCTTCCTAGACTGTTTTGCGTCCTCTTGCCGCAAGAATTGAGCAGCTTTGGAGTAAAAACGGTCCAACGATGCGGGCGGTTTTCCGGCTAGCCAGTTCCCAAATTCAGAATCAGGATCAATCCCCTTGGTCAAAGCCATCAAGATTGAGTTATCGTTAGGATTGGTGATCTCAACACACGCTGCGTGAAACCTCTCCAGGTAACGCCTGAGCGTTTCTCCATGAGCTTGACTGACACTGGACAGGGTATTAACGTCTTTTGGTCTAACAACATGCATGCGAAACTGTTCTACAAACCTCTTGGCCAATTGATCGAATGAAGAAATGGATCTAGGTGGTAGGCGTGTAAACCACATTGTCGCAATTCCCCCAAAAGAGATGGGGAAACTTCGACACTTCACTGCATCGTCAGCCCTTGCGGCACTCATCGACCATTCATACTTCAGAATATGTTGATTGGGGTCACTATTCCCTTCGTACATTTGGAGAGTTGGCATTCTGAATCGCCGAGGGGGTTCAGCGTGTAACACTTCGTCTGTGAATAGGGTATGACTACGAGAGATTCCCCAATCATCATTAGTGAGCCCCTGACTCTCGCGTATCATCCGACGTATCATGGTTGATATATCCGACACTAGCAAATTCTGAGCTTGCTGAGCCAAGCTGTGGTCGGGTTCCACAATGCGAGTCTGGACCGGGCGCTGTCGACAGTCCGTATCTCGCCTCCTTGGCTCGGCGTCTTCTGGGACATATGGTTCAGGAGTGTGTCCACGCTGTTGAATATTCGGCTCTGACTAATTCCGGGTATCAATCCTTGTTTCCACCGCGGCAGTTGTAGTGCGGTTGTCTGTGGTGTACTGTGGGGCAGTGCCTCCTCGTGTCGAGGGTCCGGTTTGGAAGCTGGTCGACGGTCCTGCCCTCAATTGCCCAACAGTCAAGGCGGGTTGATATCCAGTAGTTTGAGCGCGACTCCCCTCTAACCGGGGATGGGTAGACCTGTGGTGATAGTCAGATGAAGCTGAGCTTTCGGTAGATGCCCTGGAGGCATCATCCCTCTTGGACCTCCTGTGGCTCCGGCGGTTTAGCTGGTTGGTCAGCTCGACATTGGCGCGCAACTGTTCAGCCAACTGCTGATGGCTCTGGGTCAGTTTTTGGAGCAACACTTGGAACTCTTGTCTGGTGACCGGTCCGGATGGATCCGAGTGAGCAGTGTTGTCCTGATTGGAAGAAGGCCGCTGAGTAGGGTTTGGTCTATCCCGGCCCTCTTGCTCTGCAGCGGTAGCGCCAGTTCTTGTGCTAACCATTCTCGGTGGTGGAGTCCTTTCCTAGACTTTGAGCAAATCTGAATAGAATGGAAGGATTCCGGACTGGATATCTGGATCTTCCTCTTGGATTTATGCAATCCGGTATCGACGGCAGATCCAAAGAGCAGGAGAAAAGACTGGTTTTCTCAGTGAAAGCACCAAAGTGTTTATACCAAAAATGGGCACAACACTCTTCGGGAGTTGTTTGAAGAGATAAAATGAAGATTGTAAGTGTAAAACAGAGGTTATCTAACAAAAACTCCAACAAACAGAAATATAAAATGCACAGACAAGCAATTTAGAGTGGTTCGACGTATTGCCTACGTCCACTATGAAGTTTTTATGATTTTATTGATTATCTTTCAATGATTACAAGCGATTACAACAAACAACAACGGATTACAGATTAGAATTCGAAATTGACAGCAAAGGTAGGATGCAAATCTTAATCCGGCAGAGTCTGGACGCTTCAGAATCAAAAGAACCTTTCTTCTGTTGGCTCTGGGACTCTATTTATAGGCGTAGGAGGCCCAGATCGCGCTCAAATCTCGGGAGATTTTTCCAGGCACGTGAGTGGGCCCACGCGACCAACCTCAGAAAGTTTCAAATCTATCTGTGATCGATACGAAGTCATTTCGTATCGATCAAGATGATGTCCAATTGAGCTTAAATTTTGTGGAGACGTTCCTCAGTATGTTTGCAACCTCTAGTGAAAATTTCATGGCATTTGGATCAGTGGATTGAGAGATATCATCGATACGAAGCGATGTTCTTTGCTAGGCTGTTTGGTTCGAATCCATCTTTTCGAACTGATGACTTCGAATCGATGGTGTCACGCGCCTCTGTGAAGACGTGGAACACACACTTCGCCTCGATCCGGTCTTCACTCCGAGTCGACCGCGTCGACTCCATATATCTCGGCGCATTCGCATCGAGGGATGACACGTCGCCTTGGTTTGCTGGCTTGATGGATTCGAATGAAACATCACTGATGGATTCGAATGAAACATCACTGATGGATTTGAACAAGGCCTTACCGATGGATACGAAGAGTAGTTCCTCGGCGGATACGAAGAACAGTGGCCTCGATGGATACGAAGCATGCATTGATTGATGGATACGAGATGCGCCATCTGCTGATGGACTCGAACCTGTCTGATGCGAATTCGATGGGTTCGAACATTGCCAACCTGATCGTTACGAAACCATGGGAACTCGCCTATGTGAAGTGGACGATGGACACGGGCTGGATGGATACGAAGCAAGGTAACCACTATCAATACAAAACGATGTTCCCTGATGGATACGAAATGAACATCCCTGATGGATACGAAAACATGCTTTCCCCTCCAACTTGTATCCATCATAACTTGAGCATATGAACTCGGATTGGCTTGAAACTTGGAACATTGGCTTCCTTTGTTCTACTAGTCACGTCTCATCAATTGTAGCTTGATTTGGACTCGGACAAAATTCATCGATATCCATGACAAGCGATATTTGGAATCCAATCAATTCCTTGGTGTCCTGGCCTTGCCAAAAGGCGGGATAACACCAATTTTGGTACAAACACTTTGGTGCTTTCACTGAGAAAAACCCAATTTTCTCCTGCTCTTTGGATCTCCTATCTATATTGGATTGCATAAATCTAAGTAGAAGATCCAGATCTAGAACTTGGAAGCCCTTCCATTCTATTCAGATTTGCAATCAGATCTTGGAAAGGACTTCATCAATTCATTACGGTGAGCACACATACCACTTCTACAACTGCTAATCAAGGAGCACGGGATCGACAAAATCCCATGCAATCACCTCCATCCAACCAAAATGCCGCAGGACCTTCAGATCCGTCAGTTCCAATCACTAGACAAGAATTCCAGACGTTGCTTCAAGAGTTGGCCCAAACTCGGCAGCAGCTAACTGAACAACTACGCGCCAACACAGAGTTGACTAATCAGCTAAATCGCCAAAGGCGAAGAAGATCCAGAAGAGACTAAGGTTCTCACTCTTCCATAGAAAGTTCAGCCTCCTCCGATGGCAAACCAGATCCACACGTCCACGGCTAGGTATAAGTTACACCCAAGCCACGGGATACCAACCTGCTTCGAACCTTGGGCAACCTAGAGATGGACCATCCATTACTCTCCGCACGGAATCTTCAACTCGAGGAGGAGCTGCTCCTTATCATGTTACCGGCAACATTGCTACTACCACCACTGACGAACGGGGAGGTGTGGCTAGAAACCAAGCTGATCCTCAACGTAGCCAACGAGAGCAGACTCCTGAGCCTTTTGTCCCTGAGGATGTTGAACCAAGGAGGCGAGGCACGGACCGTCGACCATGTCCTGTCCACACTCGCGCTGTAGATCCCGACCACACCTTGGCACAACATGCTCCAAATATCCGAACGCCGGATATACCAGGGATGATCCGCCAAATGATCCATGAAAGTCAGGGTCTCTCTAATGACGACTGGGGAATCTCCCAATGTCATACCCCTTTCACCGATGACGTTTTGTATGCTGAACCACCTCGGCACTTCAGGATGCCAGCTTTGCCAGTTTATGAAGGAAGTTCTGATCCCAATCAACACGTCCTGAAATACGAATGGCTGAGGAATGCTGCTAGAGATGATGACGCAGTAAAGTGCTGTAGTTTCCCCATTTCCCTAGGGGGCATCGCTACCATGTCGTTCACTAGTTTGCCACCGTGATCCATCTCTAACTTTGACCAGATGCCCACCAAGTTTGTCGAGCAATTCCGTATGCACGTTAACACACTGTCTAGTGTCACACAAGCAATTCCCCTAAACATCGGGCCGGACGGGGCGAGCGTAGTGCTATTGTCAACTCGAGCGGTTCCCAAAAGCGTGTCGACTTGCCAAACGCATGTCCGATTTCACGGTTGTGCGGGCTAGCGAACATATTTCTCAAGTCGACTTTCGGCTTGACTCGGAGCACGCATCGGACGTGCGTACGGTCGATCCGTGTGCTCGTTCCCGACCCAGCTTCAAATTTCCAAATGCTCGAGACAAAGCAAGTTCTGTGTTTTCTCGTAGCAATATCGTCCAGGGAGAGCTTCGGGTAAGTAGCCGAATGACCCAAAGCACGCTGGCAGTTTTCTCGTGCTCGACTCGAAGCAGGGACTTCCTCGGGATTGCCTCGAGAAAAATTCTGATTTGCCCAAAGCACGCTCTGAGTTTTCCATCGTGCGCCTCGACGCAGCTACTTCCAAGTGCATGCTTCGGGTATTTGCCAGTTTGACCCGAAGCGCGCCCCGAGTTTTCACCTTCCCGACTTGAAGCAAGGCCTTCGTCGGGCGTTAAGTTGCGCTCCGACCCCGATGCGGCCTTCCCCTAAACATCGGGCCGGACGGGGCGAGCGTCGTGCTATTGCCAACTCGAGCGGTTCCCAAAAGCGTGTCGACTTGCCGAACGCACGTCCGAGTTCACGGTTGTGCGGGATAGCGGACATATTTCTCGAGTCGACTTTCGGCTCGACTCGGAGCACGCATCGGACGTGCATACGCTCGATCCGTATGCTCGTTCCCGACCCAGCTTCAAACTTCCGAATGCTCGAGCCAAAGCAAGTTCTGTGTTTTCTCGTAGCAATATCGTCCAAGGAGAGCTTCGGGTAAGTAGCCGAATGACCCGAAGCACGCTGGCAGTTTTCTCGTGTTCGACTCGAAGCAGGGACTTCCTCGGGCTTGCCTCGAGAAAAATTCCGATTTGCCCGAAGCGCGCTCCGAGTTTTCCATCGTGCGACTCAAAGCTGCTGCTTCCAAGTGCATGCTTCGGGTATTTGCCAGTTTAACCCGAAGCACGGCCCGAGTTTTCACCTTCCCGACTCGAAGCAAGGCCTTCGTCGGGCGTTAAGTTGCGCTCCGACCCCGATGCGGCCTTCCCCTAAACATCGGGCCGGACCGGGGCGAGCGTCGTCCTATCGCCAACTCGAGCGGTTCCCAAAAGCGTGTCGACTTGCCGAACGCACGTCCGAGTTCACGGTTGTGCGGGATAGAGGACATATTTCTCGAGTCGACTTTCGGCTCGACACGGAGCACGCATCGGACGTGCGTACGCTCGATCCGTATGCTCGTTCCCGACCAAGCTTCAAATATCCGAATGCTCGAGCCAAAGCAAGTTCCGTGTTTTCTCGTAGCAATATCGTCCAGGGAGAGCTTCGGGTAAGTAGCCGAATGACCCGAAGCATGCTGGCAGTTTTCTCGTGCTCGACTCGAAGCAGGGACTTCCTCGGGCTTGCCTCGAGAAAAATGCCGATTTTCCCGAAGTGCGCTCCGAGTTTTCCATCGTGCAACTCGAAGCAGCTGTTTCCAAGTGCATGCTTCGGGTATTTGCCAGTTTGACCCGAAGCGCGCCCCAAGTTTTCACCTTCCCGACTCGAAGCAAGGCCTTCGTCGGGCGTTAAGTTGCGCTCCGACCCCGATGCGGCCTTCCCCTAAACATCGGGCCGGACGGGGCGAGCGTCGTGCTACTGCCAACTAGAGCGGTTACCAAAAGCGTGTCGACTTGCCGAACGCACGTCCGAGTTCACGGTTGTGCGGGATAGCGGACATATTTCTCGAGTCGACTTTCGGCTCGACTCGGAGCACGCATCGGACCTGCGTACGCTCGATCCGTATGCTCGTTCCCGACCCAGCTTCAAATTTCCGAATGCTCGAGCTAAAGAAAGTTTCGTGTTTGCTCGTAGCAATATCGTCTAGGGAGAGTTTCGTGTAAGTAGCCGAATGACCCAAAGCACACTGGCAGTTTTCTCGTGCTCGACTCGAAGCAGGGACTTCCTCGGGCTTGCCTCGAGAAAAATGCCGATTTTCCCAAAGCGCGGTCCGAGTTTTCTATCGTGCGACTCGTAGCAGCTGCTTCCAAGTGCATGCTTCGGGTATTTGCCTGTTTGAGCCGAAGCGCGCCCCGAGTTTTCACCTTCCCGACTCGAAGCAAGGCCTTCGTCGGGCGTTAAGTTGTGCCCCGACCCCGATGCGGCCTACCCCTAAATATCGGGCCGGACGGGGCGAGCGTCGTGCTATTGCCAACTCGAGCGGTTCCCAAAAGCGTGTCGACTTGCCGAACGCACGTCCAAGTTCATGGTTGTGTGTGATAGTGGACATATTTCTCGAGTCGACTTTCGGCTCGACTCGTAGCACGCATCAGAGTGCGTACGCTCGATCCGTATGCTCGTTCCCAACCCAACTTCAAATTTCCGAATGCTCGAGCAAAAGCAAGTTCCGTGTTTTCTCGTAGCAATATCATCCAGGGAGAGCTTCGGGTAAGTAGCCGAATGACCCGAAGCACGTTGGCAGTTTTCTCGTGCTCGAGTCGAAGTAGAGACTTCCTCGGGCATGCCTCGAGAAAAATTCCGATTTGCCCGAAGCGCGCTCCGAGTTTTCCATCGTGCGACTGGATGCAGCTGCTTCCAAGTGCATGCTTCGGGTATTTTCCAGTTTGACCCGAAGCGCGCCCCGAGTTTTCACCTTCCCGACTCGAAGCATGGCCTTGGTCGGGAGTTAAGTTGCGCTCTGACCCTGATGTGGCCTTCCCTTAAACATCGGGCCGGACCGGGGTGAGCGTCGTGCTATTGCCAACTCGAGGGGTTCCCAAAAGCATGTCGACTTGCCGAACGCACGTCCGATTTCACGGTTGTGCGGGATAGCGGACATATTTCTCGAGTCGACTTTCGGCTCGACTCGGAGCACGCATCGGACGTGCGTACACTCGATCCGTATGCTCGTTCCCGACCCAGCTTCAAATTTCCGAATGCTCGAGCCAAAGCAAGTTCCGTGTTTTCTCGTAGCAATATCGTCCAGGGAGAGCTTCGGGTAAGTAGCCGAATGACCCAAAGCACACTGGCAGTTTTCTCGTGCTCGACTCGAAGCAGGGACTTCCTCGGGCTTGCCTCGAGAAAAATGTCGATTTTTCCAAACCACGCTCTGAGTTTTCCATCATGCGACTCGAAGCAGCTGCTTCCAAGTGCATGCTTCGGGTATTTGCCTGTTTGAGCCGAAGCGCGCCCCGAGTTTTCACCTTCCCGACTCGAAGCAAGGCCTTCATTGGGCGTTAAGTTGCGCTCCGACCCCGATGTGGCCTTCCCCTAAACATCGGGCCGGACGGGGCGAGCGTCGTGCTATTGCCACCTCGAGCGGTTCCCAAAAGCGTGTCGACTTGCCGAACGCACGTCCGAGTTCACGGTTGTGCGGGATAGCGAGCATATTTCTCGAGTCGACTTTCGCCTCGATTCGAAGCACGTATCGGTCGTGCGTACGCTTGATCCGTATGCTCGTTCCCGACGCAGCTTCAAGTTTCTGAATGCTCGAGCTAAAGCAAGTTCGTGTTTTCTCGTAGCAATATCGTCCAAGGAGAGTTTCGGGTAAGTAGCCGAATGACCCGAAGCACGCTGGCAGTTTTCTCGTGCTTAACTCGAAGCAGGGACTTCCTCGGGCTTGCCTCGAGAAAAATGCGGATTTTCCCGAAGCGCGCTCCGAGTTTTCCATCGTGCGACTCGAAGCAGCTGCTTCCAAGTGCATGCTTCGGGTATTTTCCAGTTTGACCCGAAGCGCGCCCCGAGTTTTCACCTTCCCGGCTCGAAGCAAGGCCTTCGTCGGGCGTTAAGTTGCGCTCCGACCCCGATGCGGCCTTCCCCGAAATATCGGGCCGGACGGAGCGAGCGTCGTGCTATTGCCAACTCGAGCGGTTCCCAAAAGCGCGTCGACTTGCCGAACGCACGTCTGAGTTCACGGTTGTGCGTGATAGTGGACATATTTCTCGAGTCAACTTTCGGCTTGACTCGGAGCATGCATCGGACGTGCGTACGCTCGATCTGTATGCTCGTTCCCGACCCAACTTCAAATTTCAGAATGCTCGAGCCAAAGCAAGTTCCGTGTTTTCTCGTAGCAATATCGTCAAGGGAGAGCTTCGGGTAAGTAGCCGAATGACCCGAAGCACGTTGGCAGTTTTCTCGTGCTCGACTCGAAGCAGGAACTTCCTTGGGCATGCCTCGAGAAAAATTCCGATTTTCCCGAAGCGCGCTCCGAGTTTTCCATCGTGCGACTCGATGCAGCTGCTTCCAAGTGCATGCTTCGGGTATTTGCCAGTTTGACCCGAAGCGCGCCCCGAGTTCTCACCTTCCCGACTCGAAGCAAGGCCTTCGTCGGGCGTTAAGTTGCGCTCCGACCCCGATGAAGCCTTCCCTTAAACATCGGGCCGGACCGGGGCGAGCGTCGTGCTATCACCAACTCGAGCGGTTCCTAAAAGCGTGTCGACTTGTCGAACGCATGTCCGATTTCACGGTTGTACGGGATAGTGGACATATTTCTCGAGTCGACTTTCGGCTCGACTCAGAGCACGCATCGGGCGTGCGTACGCTCGATCCGTATGCTTGTTCCCGACCCAGCTTCAAATTTCCGAATGCTCAAGCCAAAGCAAGTTCCGTATTTTCTCGTAGCAATATCGTCCAGGGAGAGCTTCAGGTAAGTAGCCGAATGACCCGAAGCACGTTGGCAGTTTTCTTGTGCTTGACTCAAAGCAAGGACTTCCTCGGGCTTGCCTCAAGAAAAATACCGATTTTCCCGATGCGCGCTTCGAGTTTTCCATCGTGCGACTCGAAGCAGCTGCTTCCAAGTGCATGCTTCGGGTATTTGCCAGTTTGACCCGAAGCGCGCCCCGAGTTTTCACCTTCCCGACTCGAAGCAAGGCCTTCGTCGGGCGTTAAGTTGCGCTCCGACCCCGGTGCGGCCTTTCCCTAAACATTGGGCCGGACGGCGCGAGCGTCATGCTATTGCCAACTCGAGCGGTTCCCAAAAGCTTGTCGACTTGCCGAACGCACGTCCGAGTTCACGGTTGTGCGGGATAGAGGACATATTTGTTGAGTCGACTTTCGGCTCGACTCGGAGCACGCATCGGACGTGCGTACGCTCGATCCGTATGCTCGTTCCCGACCCAGCTTCAAATTTCTGAATGCTCGAGCCAAAAGCAAGTTCTGTGTTTTCTCGTAGGAATATCGTCCAGGGAGAGCTTCGGGTAAGTAGCCAAATGACCCGAAGCACGCTGGCAGTTTTCTCGTGCTCGACTCGAAGCAAGGACTTCCTCGGGCTTGCGTCGAGAAAAATGCCGATTTTCCCGAAGTGCGCTCCGAGTTTTCCATCGTGCAACTCGAAGCAGCTGTTTCCAAGTGCATGCTTCGGGTATTTGCCAGTTTGACCCGAAGCGCGCCCCGAGTTTTCACCTTCCCGACTCGAAGCAAGGCCTTCGTCGGGCGTTAAGTTGCGCTCTGACCCCGATGCGGCCTTCCCCTAAACATCGGGCCGGACGGGGCGAGCGTCGTGCTATTGCCAACTCGAGCGGTTCCCAAAAGCGTGTCGACTTGCCGAACGCATGTCCGAGTTCCCGGTTGTGCGGGATAGCGGACATATTACTCGAGTCGACTTTCGGCTCGACTCGGAGCACGCATCGGACCTGCGTACGCTCGATCCGTATGCTCGTTCCCGACCCAGCTTCAAATTTCCGAATGCTCGAGCCAAAGAAAGTTTCGTGTTTTCTCGTAGCAATATCGTCTAGGGAGAGCTTCGGGTAAGTAGCCGAATGACCCAAAGCACACTGGCAGTTTTATCGTGCTCGACTCGAAGCAGGGGCTTCCTCGGGCTTGCCTCGAGAAAAATGCCGATTTTCCCAAAGTACGCTCCGAGTTTTCTATCGTGCGACTCGTAGCAGCTGCTTCCAAGTGCATGCTTCGGGTATTTTCCTGTTTGACCCGAAGCGCGCCCTGAGTTTTCACCTTCCCGACTCGAAGCAAGGCCTTCGTCGGGCGTTAAGTTGCGCTCCGACCCCGATGCGGCCTACCCCTAAATATCGGGCCGGACGGGGAGAGCGTCGTGCTATTGCCAACTCGAGCGGTTCCCAAAAGCGTGTCGACTTGCCGAAAGCACGTCCGAGTTCACGGTTGTGCGTGATAGTGGACATATTTCTCGAGTCAACTTTCGGCTCGACTCGTAGCACGCATCGGACATGCGTACGCTCGATCCGTATGCTCGTTCCCAACCCAACTTCAAATTTCCGAATGCTCGAGCAAAAGCAAGTTCCGTGTTTTCTCGTAGCAATATCGTCCAGGGAGAGCTTCGGGTAAGTAGCCGAATGACCCGAAGCACGTTGGTAGTTTTCTCGTGCTCGACTCGAAGTAGAGACTTCCTCGGGCATGCCTCGAGAAAAATTCCGATTTGCCCGAAGCGCGCTCCGAGTTTTCCATCGTGCGACTCGATGCAGCTGCTTCCAAGTGCATGCTTCGGGTATTTGCCAGTTTGACCAGAAGCGCGCCCCGAGTTTTCACCTTCCCGACTCGAAGCACGGCCTTCGTCGGGTGTTAAGTTGCGCTCCGACCCCGATGCGGCCTTCCCTTAAACATCGGCCCGGACCGGGGTGAGCGTCGTGCTATTGCCAACTCGAGCGGTTCCCAAAAGCATGTCGACTTGCCGAACGCACTTCCGATTTCACGGTTGTGCGGGATAGTGGACATATTTCTCGAGTCAACTTTCGGCTCGTCTCGGAGCACGCATCGGACGTGCGTACGCTCGATCCGTATGCTGGTTCCCGACCCAGCTTCAAATTTCCGAATGCTCGAGCCAAAGAAAGTTCCGTGTTTTCTCGTAGCAATATCGTCCAGGGAGAGCTTCGGGTAAGTAGCCGAATGACCCGAAGCACGTTGGTAGTTTTCTCGTGCTCGACTCGAAGCAGAGACTTCCTCGGGCATGCCTCGAGAAAAATTCCGATTTGCCCGAAGCGCGCTCCGAGTTTTCCATCGTGCGACTCGATGCAGCTGCTTCCAAGTGCATGCTTCGGGTATTTTCCAATTTGACCAGAAGCGCGCCCCGAGTTTTCACCTTCCCGACTCTAAGCACGGCCTTCGTCGGGCGTTAATTTGCGCTCCGACCCCGATGCGGCCTTCCCTTAAACATCGGGCCGGACGGCGCGAGCGTCATGCTATTGCCAACTCGAGCGGTTCCCAAAAGCGTGTGACTTGCCGAACGCACGTCCGAGTTCACGGTTGTGCGGGATAGAGGACATATTTCTCGAGTCGGCTTTCGGCTCAACTCGGAGCACGCATCGGACGTGCGTATGCTCGATCCGTATGCTCGTTCCCGACCCAGCTTCAAATTTCCGAATGCTCGAGCCAAAAGCAAGTTCTGTGTTTTCTCGTAGCAATATCGTCCAGGGAGAGCTTCGGGTAAGTAGCCGAATGACCCGAAGCACGCTGGATGTTTTCTCGTGCTCGACTCGAAGCAAGGACTTCCTCGGGCTTTCCTCGAGAAAAATGCCGATTTTCCCGGAGTGCGCTCCGAGTTTTCCATCGTGCAACTCGAAGCAGCTGTTTCCAAGTGTATGCTTCGGGTATTTGCCAGTTTGACCCGAAGCACGCCCCGAGTTTTCACCTTCCCGATTCGAAGCAAGGCCTTCGTCGGGCGTTAAGTTGCGCTCCGACCCCGATGCGGCCTTCCCCTAAACATCGGGCCCGACGGGGCGAGCGTCGTGCTATTGCCAACTCGAGCGGTTCCGAAAAGCGTGTCAACTTCCTGAACGCACGTCCGAGTTCACGGTTGTGCGGGATAGCGGACATATTTCTCGAGTCGACTTACGGCTCGACTCGGAGCATGCATCGGACCTGCGTACGCTCGATCTGTATGCTCGTTCCCGACCCAGCTTCAAATTTCTGAATGCTCGGGCCAAAGAAAGTTTCGTGTTTTCTCGTAGCAATATCGTCCAGGGAGAGCTTCGGGTAAGTAGCCGAATGACCCGAAGCACACTGGCAGTTTTCTCGTGCTCGACTCGAAGCAGGGGCTTCCTCGGGCTTGCCTCGAGAAAAATGCCGATTTTCCCAAAGCACGCTCCGAGTTTTCCATCGTGCGACTCGTAGCAGCTGCTTCCAAGTTCATGCTTCAGGTATTTGCCTGTTTGACCAGAAGCACGCCCCGAGTTTTCACCTTCCCGACTCGAAGCAAGGCCTTCGTCGGGCGTTAAGTTGCGCTCCGACCACGATGCGGCCTACCCCTAAATATCGGGCCGGACGGGGCGAGCGTCGTGCTATTGCCAACTCGAGCGGTTCCCAAAAGCGTGTCGACTTGCCGAACGCACGTCCGAGTTCACGGTTTTGCGTGATAGTGGACATATTTCTCGAGTCAACTTTCGGCTCGACCCGTAGCATGCATCGGACGTGCGTACGCTCGATCCGTATGCTCGTTACCAACCCAACTTCAAATTTCCGAATGCTCGAGCAAAAGCAAGTTCCGTGTTTTCTCGTAGCAATATCGTCCAGGGAGAGCTTCGGGTAAGTAGCCGAATGACCCGAAGCACGTTGGTAGTTTTCTCGTGCTCGACTCGAAGCAGAGACTTCCTCGGGCATGCCTCGAGAAAAATTCCGATTGGCCCGAAGCGCGCTCCGAGTTTCCCATCGTGCGACTCGATGCAGCTGCTTCCAAGTGCATGCTTCGGGTATTTGCCAGTTTGACAGAAGCGCGCCCCGGGTTTTCACCTTCCCGACTCGAAGCACGGCCTTCGTCGGGTGTTAAGTTGCGCTCCGACCCCGATGCGGCCTTCCCTTAAACATTGGCCCGGACCGGGGTGAGCGTCGTGCTATTGCCAACTCGAGCGGTTCCCAAAAGCGTGTCGACTTGCCGAACGCACGTCCGAGTTCACGGTTGTGCGGGATAGAGGACATATTTCTCGAGTCGACTTTCGGCTCGACTCGGAGCACGCATCGGGCGTGCGTACGCTCGATCTGTATGCTCGTTCCCGACCCAGCTTCAAATTTCCGAATGCTCGAGCCAAAAGCAAGTTCTGTGTTTTCTCGTAGCAATATCGTCCAGGGAGAGCTTCGGGTAAGTAGCCGAATGACCCGAAGCACGCTGGCAGTTTTCTCGTGCTCGACTCGAAGCAAGGACTTCCTCGGGCTTGCGTCGAGAAAAATGCCGATTTTCACGAAGTGCGCTCCGAGTTTTCCATCGTGCAACTCGAAGCAGCTGTTTCCAAGTGCATGCTTCGGGTATTTGCCAGTTTGACCCGAAGCGTGCCCCGAGTTTTCACCTTCCCGACTCGAAGCAAGGCCTTCGTCGGGCGTTAAGTTGCGCTCTGACACCGATGCGGCCTTCCCCTAAACATCGGGCCGGACGGGGCGAGCGTCGTGCTATTGCCAACTCGAGCGGTTCCCAAAAGCGTGTCGACTTGCCGAACGCATGTCCGAGTTCACGGTTGTGCGGGATAGCAGACATATTTCTCGAGTCGACTTTCGGCTCAACTCGTAGCACGCATCGGACCTGCGTACGCTCGATCCGTATGCTCGTTCCCGACCCAGCTTCAAATTTCCGAATGCTCGAGCCAAAGAAAGTTTCGTGTTTTCTGGTAGCAATATCGTCCAGGGAGAGCTTCGGGTAAGTAGCCGAATGACCCAAAGCACACTGGCAGTTTTCTCGTGCTCGACTCGAAGCAGGGGCTTCCTCGTGCTTGCCTCGAGAAAAATGCCGATTTTCCCAAAGTACGCTCCGAGTTTTCCATCGTGCGACTCGTAGCAGCTGCTTCCAAGTGCATGCTTCGGGTATTTGCCTGTTTGACCCGAAGCGCGCCCTGAGTTTTCACGTTCCCGACTCGAAGCAAGGCCTTCGTCGGGCGTTAAGTTGCGCTCCGACCCCGATGCGGCCTACCCCTAAATATCGGGCCGGACGGGGCGAGCGTCTTGCTATTGGCAACTCTAGCGGTTCCCAAAAGCATGTCGACTTGCCGAACGCACGTCCGAGTTCACGGTTGTGCGTGATAGTGGACATATTTCTCGAGTCAACTTTCGGCTCGACTCGTAGCACGCATCGGACATGCGTACGCTCGATCCGTATGCTCGTTCCCAACCCAACTTCAAATTTCCGAATGCTCGAGCAAAAGCAAGTTCCATGTTTTCTCGTAGCAATATCGTCCAGGGAGAGCTTCGGGTAAATAGCCGAATGACCCGAAGCACGTTGGTAGTTTTCTCGTGCTCGACTCGAAGCAGAGACTTCCTCGGGCATGCCTCGAGAAAAATTCCGATTTGCCCGAAGCGCGCTCCGAGTTTTCCATCGTGCGACTCGATGCAGCTGCTTCCAAGTGCATGCTTCGGGTATTTGCCAGTTTGACCAGAAGCGCGCCCCGAGTTTTCACCTTCCCGACTCGAAGCACGGCCTTCGTCGGGCGTTAATTTGCGCTCCGACCACGATGCGGCCTTCCCTTAAACATCGGGCCGGACGGCGCGAGCGTTATGCTATTGCCAACTCGAGCGGTTCCCAAAAGCGTGTCGACTTGCCGAACGCACGTCCGAGTTCACGGTTGTGCGGGGTAGAGGACATATTTCTCGAGTCGACTTTCGGCTCGACTCGGAGCACGCATCGGACGTGCGTACGCTCGATCCGTATGCTCGTTCCCGACCCAGCTTCAAATTTCCGAATGCTCGAGCCAAAGCAAGTTCCGTGTTTTCTCGTAGCAATATCGTCCAGGGAGAGCTTCGGTTAAGTAGCCGAATGACCCAAAGCACACTGGCAGTTTTCTCGTGCTCGACTCGAAGCAGGGACTTCCTCGGGCTTGCCTCAAGAAAAATGCCGATTTTCCCAAACCGCGCTCCGAGTTTTCCATCATGCGACTCGAAGCAGCTGCTTCCAAGTGCATGCTTCGGGTATTTGCCTGTTTGACCCGAAGCGCGCCCCGAGTTTTCAACTTCCAGACTCGAAGCAAGGCCTTCATTGGGCGTTAAGTTGCGCTCCGACCCCGATGTGGCCTTCCCCTAAACATCGGGCCGGACGGGGCGAGCATCGTGATATTGCCACCTCGAGCGGTTCCCAAAAGCGTGTCGACTTGCCGAACGCACGTCCGAGTTCACGGTTGTGCGGGATAGCGGGCATATTTCTCGAGTCGACTTTCGCCTCGATTCGAAGCACGTATCGGTCGTGCGTACGCTTGATCCGTATGCTCGTTCCCGACGCAGCTTCAAGTTTCTGAATGCTCGAGCTAAAGCAAGTTTGTGTTTTCTCGTAGCAATATCGTCCAGGGAGAGTTTCGGGTAAGTAGCCGAATGACCCGAAGCACGCTGGCAGTTTTCTCGTGCTCAACTCGAAGCAGGGACTTCCTCGGGCTTGCCTCGAGAAAAATGCGGATTTGCCCGAAGCGCGCTCCGAGTTTTCCATCGTGCGACTCGAAGCAGCTGCTTCCAAGTGCATGCTTCGGGTATTTTCCAGTTTGACCCGAAGCGCGCCCCGAGTTTTCACCTTCCCGACTCGAAGCAAGGCCTTCGTCGGGCGTTAAGTTGCGCTCCGACCCCGATGCGGCCTTCCCCGAAATATCAGGCCGGACGGGGCGAGCGTCGTGCTATTGCCAACTCGAGCGGTTCCCAAAAGCGCGTCGACTTGCCGAACGCACGTCTGAGTTCACGGTTGTGCGTGATAGTGGACATATTTCTCGAGTCAACTTTCGGCTCGACTCGGAGCATGCATCGGACGTGCGTACGCTCGATCTGTATGCTCGTTCCCGACCCAACTTCAAATTTCAGAATGCTCGAGCCAAAGCAAGTTCCGTGTTTTCTCGTAGCAATATCGTCAAGGGAGAGCTTCGGGTAAGTAGCCGAATGACCCGAAGCACGTTGGCAGTTTTCTCGTGCTCGACTCGAAGCAGGGACTTCCTTGGGCATGCCTCGAGAAAAATTCCGATTTTCCTGAAGCGCGCTCCGAGTTTTCCATCGTGCGACTCGATGCAGCTGCTTCCAAGTGCATGCTTCGGGTATTTGCCAGTTTGACCCGAAGCGCGCCCCGAGTTCTCACCTTCCCGACTCGAAGCAAGGCCTTCGTCGGGCGTTAAGTTGCGCTCCGACCCCGATGAAGCCTTCCCTTAAACATCGGGCCGGACCGGGGCGAGCGTCGTGCTATCACCAACTCGAGCGGTTCCTAAAAGCGTGTCGACTTGTCGAACGCACGTCCGATTTCACGGTTGTATGGGATAGTGGACATATTTCTCGAGTCGACTTTCGGCTCGACTCAGAGCACGCATCGGACGTGCGTACGCTCGATCCGTATGCTTGTTCCCGACCCAGCTTCAAATTTCCGAATGCTCAAGCCAAAGAAAGTTCCGTATTTTCTCGTAGCAATATCGTCCAGGGAGAGCTTCAGGTAAGTAGCCGAATGACACGAAGCACGTTGGCAGTTTTCTTGTGCTTGACTCAAAGCAAGGACTTCCTCGGGCTTGCTTCAAGAAAAATACCGATTTTCCCGATGCGCGCTTCGAGTTTTCCATCGTGCGACTCGAAGCAGCTGCTTCCAAGTGCATGCTTCGGGTAGTTGCCAGTTTGACCCGAAGCGCGCCCCGAGTTTTCACCTTCCCGACTCGAAGCAAGGCCTTCGTCGGGCGTTAAGTTGCGCTCCGACCCCGATGCGGCCTTTCCCTAAACATCGGGTCGGACGGCGCGAGCGTCATGCTATTGCCAACTCGAGCGGTTCCCAAAAGCGTGTCGACTTGCCGAACGCACGTCCGAGTTCACGGTTGTGCGGGATAGAGGACATATTTGTCGAGTCGACTTTCGGCTCGACTCGGAGCACGCATCGGACGTGCGTACGCTCGATCCGTATGCTCGTTCCCGACCCAGCTTCAAATTTCTGAATGCTCGAGCCAAAAGCAAGTTCTGTGTTTTCTCGTAGCAATATCGTCCAGGGAGAGCTTCGGGTAAGTAGCTGAATGACCCGAAGCACGCTGGCAGTTTTCTCGTGCTCGACTCGAAGCAAGGACTTCCTCGGGCTTGCGTCGAGAAAAATGCCGATTTTCCCGAAGTGCGCTCCGAGTTTTCCATCATGCAACTCGAAGCAGCTGTTTCCAAGTGCATGCTTCGGGTATTTGCCAGTTTGACCCGAAGCGCGCCCTGAGTTTTCACCTTCCCGACTCGAAGCAAGGCCTTCGTCGGGCGTTAAGTTGCGCTCTGACCCCGATGCGGCCTTCCCCTAAACATCGGGCCGGACGGGGCGAGCGTCGTGCTATTGCCAACTCGAGCGGTTCCCAAAAGCGTGTCGACTTGCCGAACGCATGTCCGAGTTCACGGTTGTGCGGGATAGCGGACATATTTCTCGAGTCGACTTTCGGCTCGACTCGGAGCACGCATCGGACCTGCGTACGCTCGATCCGTATGCTCGTTCCCGACCCAGCTTCAAATTTCCGAATGCTCGAGCCAAAGAAAGTTTCGTGTTTTCTCGTAGCAATATCGTCTAGGGAGAGCTTTGGGTAAGTAGCCGAATGACCCAAAGCACACTGGCAGTTTTCTCGTGCTCGACTCGAAGCAGGGGCTTCCTCGGGCTTACCTCGAGAAAAATGCCGATTTTCCCAAAGTACGCTCCGAGTTTTCTATCGTGCGACTCGTAGCAGCTGCTGCCAAGTGCATGCTTCGGGTATTTGCCTGTTTGACCCGAAGCGCGCCCTGAGTTTTCACCTTCCCGACTCGAAGCAAGGCCTTCGTCGGGCGTTAAGTTGCGCTCCGACCCCGATGCGGCCTACCCCTAAATATCGGGCCAGACGGGGAGAGCGTCGTGCTATTGCCAACTCGAGCGGTTCCCAAAAGCGTGTCGACTTGCCGAACGCACGTCCGAGTTCACGGTTGTGCGTGATAGTGGACATATTTCTCGAGTCAACTTTCGGCTCGACTAGTAGCACGCATCGGACATGCGTACGCTCGATCCGTATGCTCGTTCCCAACCCAACTTCAAATTTCCGAATGCTCGAGCAAAAGCAAGTTCCGTGTTTTCTCGTAGCAATATCGTCCAGGGAGAGCTTCGGGTAAGTAGCCGAATGACCCGAAGCACGTTGGTAGTTTTCTCGTGCTCGACTCGAAGCAGAGACTTCCTCGGGCATGCCTCGAGAAAAATTCCGATTTGCCCGAAGCGCGCTCCGAGTTTTCCATCGTGCGACTCGATGCAGCTGCTTCCAAGTGCATGCTTCGGGTATTTGCCAATTTGACCAGAAGCGCGCCCCGAGTTTTCACCTTCCCGACTCGAAGCACGGCCTTCGTCGGGCGTTAATTTGCGCTCCGACCCCGATGCGGCCTTCCCTTAAACATCGGGCCGGACGGCGTGAGCGTCATGCTATTGCCAACTCGAGCGGTTCCCAAAAGCGTGTCGACTTGTCGAACGCACGTCCGAGTTCACGGTTGTGCGGGATAGCGGACATATTTCTCGAGTCGACTTTCGGCTCGACTCGGAGCACGCATCGGACCTGCGTACGCTCGATCTGTATGCTCGTTCCCGACCCAGCTTCAAATTTCTGAATGCTCGAGCCAAAGAAAGTTTCGTGTTTTCTCGTAGCAATATCATCCAGGGAGAGCTTCGGGTAAGTAGCCGAATGACCCGAAGCACACTGGCAGTTTTCTCGTGCTCGACTCGAAGCAGGGGCTTCCTCGGGCTTGCCTCGAGAAAAATGCCGATTTTCCCAAAGCACGCTCCGAGTTTTCCATCGTGCGACTCGTAGCAGCTGCTTCCAAGTTCATGCTTCGGGTATTTGCCTGTTTGACCCGAAGCACGCCCCGAGTTTTCACCTTCCCGACTCGAAGCAAGGCCTTCGTCGGGCGTTAAGTTGCGCTCCGACCACGATGCGGCCTACCCCTAAATATCGGGCCGGACGGGGCGAGCGTCGTGCTATTGCCAACTCGAGCGGTTCCCAAAAGCGTGTCGACTTGCCGAACGCACGTCCGAGTTCACGGTTGTGCGGGATAGAGGACATATTTGTCGAGTCGACTTTCGGCTCGACTCGGAGCACGCATCGGACGTGCGTACGCTCGATCCGTATGCTCGTTCCCGACCCAGCTTCAAATTTCTGAATGCTCGAGCCAAAAGCAAGTTCTGTGTTTTCTCGTAGCAATATCGTCCAGGGAGAGCTTCGGGTAAGTAGCCGAATGACCCGAAGCACGCTGGCAGTTTTCTCGTGCTCGACTCGAAGCAAGGACTTCCTCGGGCTTGCGTCGAGAAAAATGCCGATTTTCCCGAAGTGCGCTCCGAGTTTTCCATCATGCAACTCGAAGCAGCTGTTTCCAAGTGCATGCTTCGGGTATTTGCCAGTTTGACCCGAAGCGCGGCCTGAGTTTTCACCTTCCCGACTCGAAGCAAGGCCTTCGTCGGGCGTTAAGTTGCGCTCTGACCCCGATGCGGCCTTCCCCTAAACATCGGGCCGGACGGGGCGAGCGTCGTGCTATTGCCAACTCGAGCGGTTCCCAAAAGCGTTTCGACTTGCCGAACGCATGTCCGAGTTCACGGTTGTGCGGGATAGCGGACATATTTCTCGAGTCGACTTTCGGCTCGACTCGGAGCACGCATCGGACCTGCGTACGCTGGATCCGTATGCTCGTTCCCGACCCAGCTTCAAATTTCCGAATGCTCGAGCCAAAGAAAGTTTCGTGTTTTCTCGTAGCAATATCGTCTAGGGAGAGCTTCGGGTAAGTAGCCGAATGACCCAAAGCACACTGGCAGTTTTCTCGTGCTCGACTCGAAGCAGGGGCTTCCTCGGGCTTACCTCGAGAAAAATGCCGATTTTCCCAAAGTACGCTCCGAGTTTTCTATCGTGCGACTCGTAGCAGCTGCTGCCAAGTGCATGCTTCGGGTATTTGCCTGTTTGACCCGAAGCGCGCCCTGAGTTTTCACCTTCCCGACTCGAAGCAAGGCCTTCGTCGGGCGTTAAGTTGCGCTCCGACCCCGATGCGGCCTACCCCTAAATATCGGGCCGGACGGGGAGAGCGTCGTGCTATTGCCAACTCGAGCGGTTCCCAAAAGCGTGTCGACTTGCCGAACGCACGTCCGAGTTCACGGTTGTGCGTGATAGTGGACATATTTCTCGAGTCTACTTTCGGCTCGACTCGTAGCACGCATCGGACATGCGTACGCTCGATCCGTATGCTCGTTCCCAACCCAACTTCAAATTTCCGAATGCTCGAGCAAAAGCAAGTTCCGTGTTTTCTCGTAGCAATATCGTCCAGGGAGAGCTTCGGGTAAGTAGCCGAATGACCCGAAGCACGTTGGTAGTTTTCTCGTGCTCGACTCGAAGCAGAGACTTCCTCGGGCATGCCTCGAGAAAAATTCCGATTTGCCCGAAGCGCGCTCCGAGTTATCCATCGTGCGACTCGATGCAGCTGCTTCCAAGTGCATGCTTCGGGTATTTGCCAGTTTGACCAGAAGCGCGCCCCGAGTTTTCACCTTCCCGACTCGAAGCACGGCCTTCGTCGGGCGTTAATTTGCGCTCCGACCCCGATGCGGCCTTCCCTTAAACATCAAGCCGGACGGCGCGAGCGTCATGCTATTTCCAACTCGAGCGGTTCCCAAAAGCGTGTCGACTTGCCGAACGCACGTCCGAGTTCACGGTTGTGCGGGATAGCGGACATATTTCTCGAGTCGACTTTCGGCTCGACTCGGAGCACGCATCGGACCTGCGTACGCTCGATCTGTATGCTCGTTCCCGACCCAGCTTCAAATTTCTGAATGCTCGAGCCAAAGAAAGTTTCGTGTTTTATCGTAGCAATATCATCCAGGGAGAGCTTCGGGTAAGTAGCCGAATGACCCGAAGCACACTGGCAGTTTTCTCGTGCTCGACTCGAAGCAGGGGCTTCCTCGGGCTTGCCTCGAGAAAAATGCCGATTTTCCCAAAGCACGCTCCGAGTTTTCCATCGTACGACTCGTAGCAGCTGCTTCCAAGTTCATGCTTCGGGTATTTGCCTGTTTGACCCGAAGCACGCCCCGAGTTTTCACCTTCCCGACTCGAAGCAAGGCCTTCGTCGGGCGTTAAGTTGCGCTCCGACCACGATGCGGCCTACCCCTAAATATCGGGCCGGACGGGGCGAGCGTCGTGCTATTGCCAACTCGAGCGGTTCCCAAAAGCGTGTCGACTTGCCGAACGCACGTCCGAGTTCACGGTTTTGCGTGATAGTGGACATATTTCTCGAGTCAACTTTCGGCTCGACCCGTAGCATGCATCGGACGTGCGTACGCTCGATCCGTATGCTCGTTACCAACCCAACTTCAAATTTCCGAATGCTCGAGCAAAAGCAAGTTCCGTGTTTTCTCGTAGCAATATCGTCCAGGGAGAGCTTCGGGTAAGTAGCCGAATGACCCGAAGCACGTTGGTAGTTTTCTCGTGCTCGACTCGAAGCAGAGACTTCCTCGGGCATGCCTCGAGAAAAATTCCGATTTGCCCGAAGCGCGCTCCGAGTTTTCCATCGTGCGACTCGATGCAGCTGCTTCCAAGTGCATGCTTCGGGTATTTGCCAGTTTGACCAGAAGCGCGCCCCGGGTTTTCACCTTCCCGACTCGAAGCACGGCCTTCGTCGGGTGTTAAGTTGCGCTCCGACCCCGATGCGGCCTTCCCTTAAACATCGGCCCGGACCGGGGTGAGCGTCGTGCTATTGCCAACTCGAGCGGTTCCCAAAAGCGTGTCGACTTGCCGAACGCACGTCCGAGTTCACGGTTGTGCGGGATAGAGGACATATTTCTCGAGTTGACTTTCGGCTCCACTCGGAGCACGCATCGGACGTGCGTACGCTCGATCCGTATCCTCGTTCCCGACCCAGCTTCAAATTTCCGAATGCTCGAGCCAAAAGCAAGTTCTGTGTTTTCTCGTAGCAATATCGTCCAGGGAGAGCTTCGGGTAAGTAGCCGAATGACCCGAAGCACGCTGAAAGTTTTCTCGTGCTCGACTCGAAGCAAGGACTTCCTCGGGCTTGCGTCGAGAAAAATGCCGATTTTCACGAAGTGCGCTCCGAGTTTTCCATCGTGCAACTCGAAGCAGCTGTTTCCAAGTGCATGCTTCGGGTATTTGCCAGTTTGACCCGAAGCGCGCCCCGAGTTTTCACCTTCCCGACTCGAAGCAAGGCCTTCGTCGGGCGTTAAGTTGCGCTCTGACACCGATGCGGCCTTCCCCTAAACATCGGGCCGGACGGGGCGAGCGTCGTGCTATTGCCAACTCGAGCGGTTCCCAAAAGCGTGTCGACTTGCCGAACGCATGTCCGAGTTCACGGTTGTGCGGGATAGCAGACATATTTCTCGAGTCGACTTTCGGCTCAACTCGGAGCACGGATCGGACCTGTGTACGCTCGATCCGTATGCTCGTTCCCGACCCAGCTTCAAATTTCCGAATGCTCGAGCCAAAGAAAGTTTCGTGTTTTCTGGTAGCAATATCGTCCAGGGAGAGCTTCGGGTAAGTAGCCGAATGACCCAAAGCACACTGGCAGTTTTCTCGTGCTCGACTCGAAGCAGGGGCTTCCTCGTGCTTGCCTCGAGAAAAATGCCGATTTTCCCAAAGTACGCTCCGAGTTTTCCATCGTGCGATTCGTAGCAGCTGCTTCCAAGTGCATGCTTTGGGTATTTGCCTGTTTGACCCGAAGCAGCCCTGAGTTTTCACGTTCCCGACTCGAAGCAAGGCCTTCGTCGGGCATTAAGTTGCGCTCCGACCCCGATGCGGCCTACCCCTAAATATCGGGCCGGACGGGGCGAGCGTCGTGCTATTGCCAACTCGAGCGGTTCCCAAAAGCGTGTCGACTTGCCGAACGCACGTCCGAGTTCACGGTTGTGCGTGATAGTGGACATATTTCTCGAGTCAACTTTCGGCTCGACTCGTAGCATGCATCGGACATGCGTACGCTCGATCCGTATGCTCGTTCCCAACCCAACTTCAAATTTCCGAATGCTCGAGCAAAAGCAAGTCCCGTGTTTTCTCGTAGCAATATCGTCCAGGGAGAGCTTCGGGTAAGTAGCCGAATGACCCGAAGCACGTTGGTAGTTTTCTCGTGCTCGACTCGAAGCAGAGACTTCCTCGGGCATGCCTCGAGAAAAATTCCGATTTTCCCGAAGCGCGCTTCGAGTTTTCCATCGTGCGACTCGATGTAGCTGCTTTCAAGTGCATGCTTCGGGTATTTGCCAGTTTGACCAGAAACGCGCCCCGAGTTTTCACCTTCCCGACTCGAAGCACGGCCTTCGTCGGGCGTTAATTTGCGCTCCGACCCCGATGCGGCCTTCCCTTAAAAGTTCGGGCCGGACGGCGCGAGCGTTATGCTATTGCCAACTCGAGCGGTTCCCAAAAGCGTGTCGACTTGCCGAACGCACGTCCGAGTTCACGGTTGTGCGGGATAGAGGACATATTTCTCGAGTCGACTTTCGGCTCGACTCGGAGCACGCATCGGACATGCGTACGCTCGATCCATATGCTCGTTCCCGACCCAGCTTCAAATTTCCGAATGCTCAAGCCAAAGCAAGTTCCGTGTTTTCTCGTAGCAATATCGTCCAGGGAGAGCTTCGGTTAAGTAGCCGAATGACCCAAAGCACACTGGCAGTTTTCTCGTGCTCGACTCGAAGCAGGGACTTCCTCAGGCTTGCCTCAAGAAAAATGCCGATTTTCCCAAACCGCGCTCCGAGTTTTCCATCATGCGACTCGAAGCAGCTGCTTCCAAGTGCATGCTTCGGGTATTTGCCTGTTTGACCCGAAGCGCGCCCCGAGTTTTCACCTTCCCGACTCGAAGCAAGGCCTTCATTGGGCGTTAAGTTGTGCTCCGACCCCGATGCGGCCTTCCCCTATACATCGGGCCGGACGGGGCGAGCGTCGTGCTATTTCCAACTCGAGCGGTTCCCAAAAGCGTGTCGACTTGCCGAACGCACGTCCGAGTTCACGGTTGTGCGGGATAGCGGACATATTACTCGAGTCGACTTTCGGCTCGACTCGGAGCATGCATCGGACCTGCGTACGCTCGATCTGTATGCTCGTTCCCGACCCAGCTTCAAATTTCCGAATGCTCGAGCCAAAGAAAGTTTCGTGTTTTCTCGTAACAATATCGTCCAGGGAGAGCTTCGGGTAATTAGCCGAATGACCCGAAGCACAATGGCAGTTTTCTCGTGCTCGACTCGAAGCAGGGGCTACCTCGGGCTTGCCTCGAGAAAAATGCCGATTTTCCCAAAGCACGCTCCGAGTTTCCATCGTGCGACTCGTAGCAGCTGCTTCCAAGTGCATGCTTCGGGTATTTGCCTGTTTGATCCGAAGCACGCCCCGAGTTTTCTTATTCCCGACTCGAAGCAAGGCCTTCGTCGGGCGTTAAGTTGCGCTCCGACCCCGATGCGGCCTACCCCTAAATATCGGGCCGGACGGGGTGAGCGTCGTGCTATTCCCAACTCGAGCGGTATCCAAAAGCGTGTCGACTTGCCGAACGCACGTCCGAGTTCACGGTTGTGCGTGATAATGGACATATTTCTCGAGTCAACTTTCGGCTCGACTCGTAGCACGCATCGGACGTGCGTACGCTCGAGCCGTATGCTCGTTCCCAACCCAACTTCAAATTTCCGAATGCTCGAGCAAAAGCAAGTTCCGTGTTTTCTCGTAGCAATATCGTCCAGGGAGAGCTTCGGGTAAGTAGCCGAATGACCCGAAGCACGTTGGTAGTTTTCTCGTGCTCGACTCGAAGCAGAGACTTCCTCGGGCATGCCTCGAGAAAAATTCCGATTTGCCCGAAGCGCGCTCCGAGTTTTCCATCGTGCGACTCGATGCAGCTGCTTCCAAGTGCATGCTTCGGGTATTTGCCAGTTTGACCAGAAGCGCGCCCCGAGTTTTCACCTTCCCGACTCGAAGCACGGCCTTCGTCGGGTGTTAAGTTGCGCTCCGACCCCGATGCGGCCTTCCCTTAAACATCGGCCCGGACCGGGGTGAGCGTCGTGCTATTGCCAACTCGAGCGGTTCCCAAAAGCATGTCGACTTGCCGAACGCACTTTCGATTTCACGGTTGTGTGGGATAGTGGACATATTTCTCGAGTCCACTTTCGGCTCGACTCGGAGCACGCATCGGACGTGCGTACGCTCGATCCGTATGCTGGTTCCCGACCCAGCTTCAAATTTCCGAATGCTCGAGCCAAAGAAAGTTCCGTGTTTTCTCGTAGCAATATCGTCCAGGGAGAGCTTCGGTTAAGTAGCCGAATGACCCAAAGCACACTGGCAGTTTTCTCGTGCTCGACTCGAAGCAGGGACTTCCTCGGGCTTGCCTGAAGAAAAATGCCGATTTTCCCAAACCGCGCTCCGAGTTTTCCATCATGCGACTCGAAGCAGCTGCTTCCAAGTGCATGCTTCGGGTATTTGCCTGTTTGACCCGAAGCGCGCCCCGAGTTTTCACCTTCCTGACTCGAAGCAAGGCCTTCATTGGGCGTTAAGTTGTGCTCCGACCACGATGCGGCCTTCCCCTATACATCGGGCCGGACGGGGCGAGCGTCGTGCTATTTCCAACTCGAGCGGTTCCCAAAAGCGTGTCGACTTGCCGAACGCACGTCCGAGTTCACGGTTGTGCGGGATAGCGGACATATTACTCGAGTCGACTTTCGGCTCGACTCGGAGCACGCATCGGACCTGCGTACGCTCGATCCGTATGCTCGTTCCTGACCCAGCTTCAAATTTCCGAATGCTCGAGCCAAAGAAAGTTTCGTGTTTTCTCGTAACAATATCGTCCAGGGAGAGCTTCGGGTAAGTAGCCGAATGACCCGAAGCACAATGGCAGTTTTCTCGTGCTCGACTCGAAGCAGGGGCTACCTCGGGCTTGCCTCGAGAAAAATGCCGATTTTCCCAAAGCACGCTCCGAGTTTTCCATCGTGCGACTCGTAGCAGCTGCTTCCAAGTGCATGCTTCGGGTATTTGCCTGTTTGACCCGAAGCACGCCCCGAGTTTTCTTATTCCCGACTCGAAGCAAGGCCTTCGTCGGGCGTTAAGTTGCGCTCCGACCCCGATGCGGCCTACCCCTAAATATCGGGCCGGACGGGGCGAGCGTCGTGCTATTGCCAACTCGAGCGGTTCCCAAAAGCGTGTCGACTTGCCGAACGCACGTCCGAGTTCACGGTTGTGCGTGATAGTGGACATATTTCTCGAGTCAACTTTCGACTCGACTCGTAGCACGCATCGGACGTGCGTACGCTCGATCCGTATGCTCGTTCCCAACCCAACTTCAAATTTCCGAATGCTAGAGCAAAAGCAAGTTCCGTGTTTTCTCGTAGCAATATCGTCCAGGGAGAGCTTCGGGTAAGTAGCCGAATGACCCGAAGCACGTTGGTAGTTTTCTCGTGCTCGACTCGAAGCAGAGACTTCCTCGGGCATGCCTCGAGAAAAATTCCGATTTGCCCGAAGCGCGCTCCGAGTTTTCCATCGTGCGACTCGATGCAGCTGCTTCCAAGTGCATGCTTCGGGTATTTGCCAGTTTGACCAGAAGCACGCCCCGAGTTTTCACCTTCCCGACTCGAAGCACGGCCTTCGTCGGGTGTTAAGTTGCGCTCCGACCCCGATGCGGCCTTCCCTTAAACATCGGCTCGGACCGGGGTGAGCGTCGTGCTATTGCCAACTCGAGCGGTTCCCAAAAGCATGTCGACTTGCCGAACGCACTTCCGATTTCACGGTTGTGCGGGATAGTGGACATATTTCTCGAGTCAACTTTCGGCTCGTCTCGGAGCACGCATCGGACGTGCGTACGCTCGATCCGTATGCTGGTTCCCGACCCAGCTTCAAATTTCCGAATGCTCGAGCCAAAGAAAGTTCCGTGTTTTCTCGTAGCAATATTGTCCAGGGAGAGCTTCGGTTAAGTAGCCGAATGACCCAAAGCACACTGGCAGTTTTCTCATGCTCGACTCGAAGCAGGGACTTCCTCGGGCTTGCCTCAAGAAAAATGCCGATTTTCCCAAACCGCGCTCCGAGTTTTCCATCATGCGACTCGAAGCAGCTGCTTCCAAGTGCATGCTCCGGGTATTTGCCTGTTTGACCCGAAGCGCGCCCCGAGTTTTCACCTTCCCGACTCGAAGCAAGGCCTTCATTGGGCGTTAAGTTGTGCTCCGACCCCGATGCGGCCTTCCCCTAAACATCGGGACGGACGGGGCGAGCGTCGTGCTATTTCCAACTCGAGCGATTCCCAAAAGCGTGTCGACTTGCCGAACGCACGTCCGAGTTCACGGTTGTGTGGGATAGCTGGCATATTTCTCGAGTCGACTTTCGCCTCGATTCGAAGCACGTATCGGACGTGCGTACGCTCGATCCGTATGCTCGTTCCCGACGCAGCTTCAAATTTACGAATGCTCGAGCTAAAGCAAGTTCGTGTTTTCTCTCAGCAATATCGTCCAGGGAGAGTTTCAGGTAAGTAGCCGAATGACCCGAAGCACGCTGGCAGTTTTCTCGTGCTCAACTCGAAGCAGGGACTTTCTCGGGCTTGCCTCGAGAAAAATGCGGATTTACCCGAAGCGTGCTCCGAGTTTTCCATCGTGCGACTCGAAGCAGCTGCTTCCAAATGCATGCTTCGGGTATTTTCCAGTTTGACCCAAAGCGCGCCCCGAGTTTTCACCTTCCCGACTCGAAGCAAGGCCTTCGTCCGGCGTTAAGTTGCGCTCCGACCCCGATGCGGCCTTCCCCTAAATATCGGGCCGGACAGGGCGAGCGTCGTGCTATTGCCAACTCGAGCGGTTCCCAAAAGCGTGTCGACTTGCCGAACGGTCGTCCGAGTTCACGGTTGTGCGTGATAGTGGACATATTTCTCGAGTCAACTTTCGGCTCGACTCGGAGTACGCATCGGACGTGCGTACGCTTGATCCGTATGCTCATCCGACCCAACTTAAAATTTCAGAATGCTCGAGCCAAAGCAAGTTCCATGTTTTCTCGTAGCAATATCGTCCAGAGAGAGCTTCGGGTAAGTAGCCGAATGACCCGAAGCACGCTGGCAGTTTTCTCGTGCTTAACTCGAAGCAGGGACTTCCTCGGGCTTGCCTCGAGAAAAATGCGGATTTTCCCGATGCGCGCTTCGAGTTTTCCATCGTTCGACACGAAGTAGCTGCTTCCAAGTGCATGCTTCGGGTATTTGCAAGTTTGACCCAAAGCGCGCCCCAAGTTTTCACCTTCCCGACTCGAAGCAAGGCCTTCTTCGGGCGTTAAGTTGCGCTCCGACCCCGATGCGGCCTTCCCCTAAACATCGGGCAGGACGGCGTGAGCGTCGTGCTATTGCCAACTCGAGCGGTTCCCAAAATCGTGTCGACTTGCCGAACGCACGTCCGAGTTCACGGTTGTGCGGGATAGAGGACATATTTCTCTAGTCGACTTTCGGCTCGACTCGGAGCACGCATCGGACGTGCGTATGCTCGATCCGTATGCTCGTTCCCAACCCAGCTTCAAATTTCCGAATGCTCGAGCCAAAGCAAGTTCCGTGTTTTCTCGTAGCAATATCGTCCAGGGAGAGCTTCGGGTAAGTAGCCGAATGACCCAAAGCACGCTGGCAGTTTTCTCGTGCTCGACTCGAAGCAGGTACTTCCTCGGGCTTGCCTCGAGAAAAATGCCGATTTTCCCGAAGTGCGCTCCGAGTTTTCCATCGTGCGACTCGAAGCAGCTGTTTCCAAGTGCATGCTTCGGGTATTTGCCAGTTTGACCCGAAGCGCGCCCCGAGTTTTCACCTTCCCGACTCGAAGCAAGGCCTTCATCGGGCGTTAAGTTGAGCTCCGACCCCGATGCGGCCTTCCCCTAAACAGCGGGCCGGACGGGGCGAGTGTCGTGCTATTGCCAACTCGAGCGGTTCCCAAAAGCGTGTCGACTTGCCGAACGCACGTCCGAGTTCACGGTTGTGCGGGATAGCGGGCATATTTCTCGAGTCGACTTTCGGCTCGACTCGGAGCACGCATCGGACGCGCGTACGCTCGATCCGTATGCTCGTTCCCGAAGCAGCTTCAAATTTCTGAATGCTCGAGCCAAAGCAAGTTCGTGTTTTCTCGTAGCAGTATCGTCCAGGGAGAGCTTCGGGTAAGTAGCCGAATGACCCGAAGCACGCTGGCAGTTTTCTCGTGCTCAACTCGAAGCAAGGACTTCCTCGAGCTTGCCTCGAGAAAAATGCGGATTTTCCCGAAGCGTGCTCCGAGTTTTCCATCGTGCGACTCGAAGCAGCTGCTTCCAAGTGCATGCTTCGAGTATTTTCCAGTTTGACCCGAAGCGCGCCCCGAGTTTTCACCTTCCCGACTCGAAGCAAGGCCTTCGTCGGTTGTTAAGTTGCGCTCCGACCCCGATGCGGCCTTCCCCTAAACATCGGGCCGGACGGGGCGAGCGTCGTGCTATTGCCAACTCGAGCGGTTCCCAAAAGCGTGTCGACTTGCCGAACGCACGTCCGAGTTCACGGTTGTGCGTGATAGTGGACATATTTCTCGAGTCGACTTTCGGCTCGACTCGGAGCACGCATCGGACGTGTGTACGCTCGATCTGTATGATCGTTCCCGACCCAAATTTAAATTTCAGAATGCTCGAGCCAAAGAAAATTCCGTGTTTTCTCGTAGCAATATCGTCCAGGGAGAGCTTCGGGTAAATAGCCGAATGACCCGAAGCACGTTGGCAGTTTTCTCGTGCTCGAATCTAAGCAGAGACTTCCTCGGGCATGCCTCGAGAAAAATTCCGATTTGCCCGAAGCACGCTCCGAGTTTTCCATCGTGCGACTCGATGCAGCTGCTTCCAAGTGCATGCTTCGGGTATTTGCCAGTTTGACCCGAAGCGCGCCCCGAGTTTTCACCTTCCCGACTCGAAGCAAGGCCTTCGTCGGGCGTTAACTTGCGCTCCGACCCCGATGCGGCCTTCCCTTAAACATCGGGCCGGACCGGGGCGAGCGTCGTGCTATCGCCAACTCGAGCGGTTCCCAAAAGCGTGTCGACTTGCCGAACGCACGTCCGATTTCACGGTCGTGCGGGATAGCAGACGTATTTCTCGAGTCGACTTTGGGCTCGACTCGGAGCATGCATCGGACGTGCGTACGCTCGATCCGTATGCTCGTTCCCAACCCAGCTTCAAATTTCCGAATGCTCGAGCCAAAGCAAGTTCCGTGTTTTCTCGTAGCAATATCGTCCAAAGAGAGCTTCGGGTAAGTAGCCGAGTGACCCAAAGCACACTGACAGTTTTCTCGTGCTCGACTCGAAGCAGGGACTTCCTCGGGCTTGCCTCGAGAAATATGCCGATTTTCCCAAACCGCGCTCCGAGTTTTCTATCATGCGACCCGAAGCAGCTGCTTCCAAGTGCATGCTTCGGGTATTTGCCTGTTTGACCCGAAGCGCGCCCCGAGTTTTCACCTTCCCGACTCGAAGCAAGGCCTTCATCGGGCGTTAAGTTGCGCTCCGACCCCGATGCGGCCTTCCCCTAAACATCGGGCCGGACGGGGCGAGTGTCGTGCTATTGCCAACTCGAGCGGTTCCCAAAAGCGTGTCGACTTGCCGAACGCACGTCCGAGTTCACGGTCGTGCGGGATAGCGGGCATATTTCTCGAGTCGACTTTTGCCTCGCCTCGAAGCACGCATCGGACGTGCGTACGCTCGATCCGTATGCTCGTTCCCGACGCAGCTTCAAATCTCCGAATGCTCGAGCCAAAGAAAGTTCCGTGTTTTCTCGTAGCAATATCGTCCAGGGAGAGCTTCGGGTAAGTAGCCGAATGACCCGAAGCACGCTGGCAGTTTTCTCGTGCTCGACTCGAAGCAGGGACTTCGTCGGGCTTGGCTCGAGAAAAATGTGGATTTGCCCGAAGCTCGCTCCGAGTTTTCCATCGTGCGACTCGAAGCATCTGCTTCCAAGTTCATGCTTCGGGTATTTTCCAGTTTGACCCGAAGCGCGCCCCGAGTTTTCACCTTCCCGACTCGAAGCAAGGCCTTCGTCGGGCGTTAAGTTGCGCTCCGACCCCGATGCGGCCTACCCCTAAATATCGGGCCGGACGGGGCGAGCGTCGTGCTATTGCCAACTCGAGCGGTTCCCAAATGCTTGTCGACTTGCCGAACGCACGTCCGAGTTCACGGTTGTGCGCGATAGTGGACATATTTCTCGAGTCAACTTTCGGCTCGACTCGAAGCACACATCGGACGTGCGTACGCTCGATCCGTATGATTGTTCCCAACGCAGCTCCAAATTTCCGAATGCTCGAGCCAAAGCAAGTTCGTGTTTTCTCGTAGCAATATCGTCCAAGGAGAGCTTCGGGTAAGTAGCCGAATGACCCGAATCACGCTGGCAGTTTTCTCGTGCTCGACTCAAAGCAGGGACTTCCTCGGGCTTGCCTCGAGAAAAATGTCGATTTGCCCGAAGCGCGCTCCGTGTTTTCCATCGTGCGACTCGAAGCAGCTGCTACCAAGTGCATGCTTCGGGTATTTGCCAGTTTGATCCGAAGCGCGCCCCGAGTTTTCACCTTCCCGACTCGAAGCAATGCCATCGTCGGGCGTTAAGTAGCGCTCCGACCACGATGCGGCCTTCCCCTAAACATCGGGCCGGACGGGGCGAGCGTCGTGCTATTGCCAACTCGAGCGGTTCCCAAAAGCGTGTCGACTTGCCGAACGCACGTTCGAGTTCATGGTTGTGCGGGATAGCGGACATATTTCTCGAGTCGACTTTCGGCTCGACTCGTAGCACGCATCGGACGTGCGTACGCTCGATCCGTATGCTCGTTCCCGACCTAGCTTCAAATTTCCGAATGCTCGAGCCAAAGCAAGTTCCGTGTTTTCTCGTAGCAATATCGTCCAGGGAGAGCTTCGGGTAAGTAGTCGAATGACCCGAAGCACGCTGGCAGTTTTCTCGTGCTCGACTCGAAGCAGGGACTTCCTCGGGCTTGCCTCAAGAAAAATGCCAATTTTCCCGAAGCGCGCTCCGAGTTTTCCATCATGTGACTCGAAGCAGCTGCTTCCAAGTGCATGCTTCGGGTATTTGCCAGTTTGACCCGAAGCGCGCCCCGAGTTTTCACCTTCCCGACTCAAAGCAAGGCCTTCGTCGGGCGTTATGTTGCGCTCCGACCCCGATGCGGCCTTCCACTAAACATCGGGCCGGACCGGGGCGAGCGTCGTGCTATCGCCAATTCGAGCGGTTCCCAAAAGTGTGTCGAATTGCCGAATGCACATTCGATTTCACGGTTGTGCGGGATAGCCGACATATTTCTCAAGTCTACTTTCGGCTCGACTCGGAGCACGTATCAGACGTGCGTACGCTCGATCTGTATGCTCGTTCCCGACCCAGCTTCAAATTTTCGAATGCTTGAGCCAAAGAAAGTTCCGTGTTTTCTCGTAGCAATATCGTCCAGGGAGAGCTTCGGGTAAGTAGCCGAATGACCCGAAGCACGCTGGCAGTTTTCTCGTGCTCGACTCGAAGCAGGGACTTCCACGTGCTTGCATCGAGAAAAATGCCGATTTTCTTGAAGCGCGCTCTGAGTTTTCCATCGTGCGACTCGAAGCAGCTGCTTCCAAGAGCATGCTTCGGGTATTTGCCAGTTTGACCCGAAGCACGCCCCAAGTTTTCACCTTCCCGACTCGAAGCAAGGCCTTCGTCGTTTGTTAAGTTGCGCTCCGACCCCGATGCGGCCTTCCCCTAAACATCGGGCCGGACGGGGCGAGCGTCGTGATATTGCCAACTCGAGCGGTTCCCAAAAGCGTGTCAACTTGCAGAACGCATGTCCGAGTTCACGGTTGTGCGTAATAGCGGACATATTTATTGAGTCGACTTTCGCCTCGACTCGGAGCACGCATCGGACGTGCGTACTCTCGATACGTATGCTCATTCCCGACGCAGCTCCAAATTTCCGAATGCTCGAGCCAAAGCAAGTTCCGTGTTTTCTCATAGCAATATCGTCCACGGAGAGCTTCGGGTAAGTAGCCGAATGACCCGAATCACGCTGGCAGTTTTCTCGTGCTCGACTCGAAGCAGGGACTTCCTCGGGCTTACCTCGAGAAAATTTCCGATTTGCCCAAAGCGCGCTCCGAGTTTTCCATCGTGCGACTCAAAGCAGCTGCATCCAAGTGCATGCTTTGGGTATTTTCCAGTTTGACCCGAAGCGCGCCCCGAGTTTTCACCTTCCCGACTCGAAGCAAGCCCTTCGTCGGGCGTTAAGTTGAGCTCCGACCCCGATGTGGCCTTCCCCTAAACATCGGGCCGGACCGGGGCGAGCGTCGTGCTATCGCCAACTGGAGCGGTTCCCAAAAGCGTGTCGACTTGTCGAACGCACGTCCGATTTCACGGTTGTGCGGGATAGCGGGCGTATTTCTCGAGTCGACTTTCGGTTCGACTCGGAGCACGCATCGGACGTGCGTACGCTCGATCTGTATGCTCGTTCCCGACCCAGCTTCAAATTTCCGAATGCTCGAGCCAAAGCAAGTTCTGTGTTTTCTCGTAGCAATATCGTCCAGGGAGAGCTTCGGGTAAGTTGCCGAATGACCCGAAGCACGCAGGCAGTTTTCTTGTGCTCGACTCGAAGCTGGGACTTCCTCGGGCTTGCCTCGAGAAAAATGCTGATTTTCCCGAAGTGCGCTCCGAGTTTTCCATCGTGCAACTCGAAGCAGCTGCTTCCAAGTGCATGCTTCGGGTATTTGCCAGTTTGACCCGAAGCGCGCCCCGAGTTTTCACCTTCCCGACTCGAAGCAAGGCCTTCGTCGGGCGTTAAGTTGCGTTCCGACCCCGATGCCGCCTTCCCCTAAAAATCGGGCGGGACGGGGCGAGCGTCGTGCTATTGCCAACTCGAGCGGTTCCCAAAAGCGTGTCGACTTGCCGAACGCACGTCCGAGTTCACGGTTGTGCGGGATAGCAGACATATTTCTCGAGTCGACTTTCGGCTCGACTCGGAGCACGCATCGGACCTGCGTACACTCGATCCGTATGCTCGTTCCCGACCCAGCTTCAAATTTCTAAATGCTCGAGCTAAAGAAAGTTTCGTGTTTTCTCGTAGCAATATCGTCCAGGGAGAGCTTCGGGTAAGTAGCCGAATGACCCAAAGCACACTGGCAATTTTCTCGTGCTCGACTCGAAGCAGGGACTTCCTCGGGCTTGCCTCGAGAAAAATGCTGATTTTCCCAAAGCGCGCTCCGAGTTTTCCATCGTGCGACTCGATGCAGCTGCTTCAAAGTGTATGTTTCGGGTATTTTCTAGTTTGACCCGAAGCGCGCCCCGAGTTTCAACCTTCCCGACTCAAAGCTAGGCCTTCGTCGGGCGTTAAGTTGCGCTCCGACCCCGATGTGGCCTTCCCCTAAACATTGGGCCGGACCGGGGCGAGCGTCGTGCTATTGCCAACTCGAGCGGTTCCCAAAAGCGTGTCGACTTGCCGAACGCACGAACGAGTTCACGGTTATGCGGGATAGCGGACATATTTCTCGAGTCGCCTTTCGGCTCGACTCGGAGCACACATCGGACATGCTTACGCTCGATCCGTATGCTCGTTCCCGACCCAGCTTCAAATTTCCGAATGCTCGAGCCAAAGCAAGTTCCGTGTTTTCTCGTAGCAATATCGTCCAGGGAGAGCCTCGGGTAAGTAGCCGAATGACCCGAAGCACGCTGGCAGTTTTCTCGTGCTCGACTCGAAGCGGGGATTTCCTCGGGCTTGCCTCGAGAAAAATGCCGATTTTCCCAAAGCGCGCTTCGAATTTTCCATCGTGCGACTCGAAGAAGCTGCTTCCAGGTGCATGCTTCGGGTATTTGCTAGTTTGACCCGAAGCATGCCCCGAGTTTTCACCTTCCCGACTCGAAGCAAGGCCTTCGTCGGACGTTAAGTTGCGCTCTGACCCCGATGCGGCCTTCCCCTAAATATCGGGCCGGACGGGGCGAGCGTCGTGCTATTGCCAACTCGAGCGGTTCCCAAAAGCGTGTCGACTTGCCGAACGCACGTCCGAGTTCACGGTTGTGCGTGATAGTGGACATATTTCTCGAGTCGACTTTCGGCTCGACTCGGAGCACGCATCGGACGTGCGTACGCTCGATCCGTATGCTCGTTCCCAACCCAACTTCAAATTTCCGAATGCTCAAGCCAAAGCAAGTTCCGTGTTTTCTCGTAGCAATATCGTCCAGGGAGAGCTTCGGGTAAGTAGCCGAATGACCCGAAGCACGTTAGTAGTTTTCTCGTGCTCGACTCGAAGCAGGGACTTCCTCGGGCATGCCTCAAGAAAATTCCGATTTGCCCGAAGCGCGCTACGAGTTTTCCATCGTGCGACTCGATGCAGCTGCTTCCAATTGCATGCTTCGGGTATTTGCCAGTTTGACCCGAAGCGCGCCCCAAGTTTTCACCTTCTCAACTCGAAGCAAGGCCTTCGTCGGGCGTTAAGTTGCGCTCCGACCCCCATGTGGCCTTCCCTTAAACATCGGGCCGGACCGGGGCGAGCGTCGTGCTATCGCCAACTAGAGCGGTTCCCAAAAGCGTGTCGACTTGCCGATCGCACGTCCGAGTTCACGGTTGTGCGGGATAGCGGACATATTTTTCAAGTCGACTTTCGGCTCGACTCGGAGCACGCATCGGACGTGCGTACGCTCGATCCGTATGCTCGTTCCCGAAAATTTCCGAATGCTCGAGCCAAAGCAAGTTCCGTGTTTTCTCATAGCAATATCGTCCAGGGAGAGCTTCGGGTGAGTAGCCGAATGACCCGAAGCACGCTGGCAGTTTTCTCGTGCTCGACTCGAAGCAGGGATTTCCTCGGGCTTGCCTCGAGAAAAATGCTGATTTTCCCAAAGCGCGCTCCGAGTTTTCCATCGTGGGACTCAAAGCAGCTGCTTCCAAGTGCATGCTTCAGGTATTTGCCAGTTTGACCCGAAGCGAGCCCCGAGTTTTCACCTTCACCACTCGAAGTAAGGCTTTCGTCGGGCGTTAAGTTGCGCTCCGACCCCGATGCGGCCTTCCCTTAAACATCGGGCCGGATGGGGCGAGCATCGTGCTATTGCCAACTTGAGCGGTTCCAAAAAGCATGTCGACTTGCCAAACGCACGTCCGAGTTCACGGTTGTGCGGGATAGCAGGCATATTTCTCGAGTCGACTTTCGGCTCGGCTCGGAGCACGCATCGGACGTGCGTACGCTCGATCCGTATGCTCGTTCCTGACCCAGCATCAAATTTCCGAATGCTCGAGCCAAAGCAAGTTCCGTGTTTTCTCGTAGCAATATCGTCCAGGGAGAGCTTCGGGTAAGTAGCCGAATTACCCGTAGCACGTTGGCAGTTTTCTCGTGCTCGACTCGAAGCAGGGACTTCCTCGGGCTTGCCTCAAGAAAAATGCCGATTTTCTCATAGCGCGCTCTGAATTTTCCATCGTGTGACTCGAAGCAGCTGCTTCCAAGTGCATGCTTCGGGTATTTGCCAGTTTGACCTGCAGCGCGTCCCGAGTTTTCACCTTCCCGACTCGAAGCAAGGCCTTCGTCGGGCGTTAAGTTGCGCTCCGACCACGATGCGGCCTTCCCCTAAACATTGGGCCGGACGGGGCGAGCGTCGTTCTATCGCCAATTCGAGCGGTTCCCAAAAGCGTGTCGACTTGCCGAACGCACGTCCGATTTCACGGTTGTGCGGGATATCCGACATATTTCTCGAGTCGACTTTCGGCTCGACTCGGAGCACGCATCGGACGTGCGTACGCTCGATCCGTATGCTCGTTCCCGACCCAGCTTCAAATTTCCGAATGCTCAAGCCAAAGCAATTTCCGTGTTTTCTCGTAGCAATATCGTCCAGGGAGAGCTTCGGGTAAGTAGCCGAATGACCCGAAGCACGCTGGCAGTTTTCTCGTGCTCGACTCGAAGCAGGGACTTCCTCGGGATTGCCTCAAGAAAAATGCCGATTTTCTCGAAGCGCGCTCCTAGTTTTCCATCATGTAACTCGAAGCAGCTGCTTCCAAGTGCATGCTTCGGGTATTTGCCAGTTTGACCTGAAGCGCGCCCCGAGTTTTCACCTTCCCGACTCGAAGCATGGCCTTCGTCGGGTGTTAAGTTGCGCTCCGACCCCGATGCGGCCTTCCCCGAAACATCGGGCCAGACCGGGCCGAGCGTCGTGCTATCGCCAATTCGAGTGGTTTCCAAAAGCACGTCGACTTGCCGAACGCACGTCCGATTTCACGGTTGTGCGGGATAGCCGACATATTTCTCGAGTCGACTTTCGGCTCGACTCGGAGCACGCATCGGACGTGCGTACGCTCGATCCGTATTCTCGTTCCCGACCCAGCTTCAAATTTCCGAATGCTTGAGCCAAAGCAAGTTCCGTGTTTTGTCGTAGCAATATCGTCCAGGGAGAGCTTCGGGTAAGTAGCCGAATGACCCAAAGCACGCTGGCAGATTTCTCGTGCTCGACTCGAAGCAGGGACTTCCTCGGGCTTGCCTCGAGAAAAATGCCAATTTTCCCAAAGCGCGCTCTGAGTTTTCCATCGTGCGACTCGAATCAGCTGCTTCCAAGTGCCTACTTCGGGTATTTGCCAGTTTGACCCGAAGCGCACCCCGAGTTTTCATCTTCCCAACTCGAAGCAAGGCCTTCGTCGTTTGTTAAGTTGCGCTCAGACCCCGATGCTGTGGAATATGCATGTATATGCTTTTTGTTTGATGATAATAAACATATATACATTCATTTAAATGTATTTGATATTGTACTATTTTATTTTTCACAGATAAAATAAATATTTGCTGAATAAAATAAATAACACGGTATTGGAATTTAAACGAATATTTTATTCAAACAAATATTTATTACAATTTTGATAGTACAATTTCAAGCTCTCACTATAACTATACAATTTCAGTCACAATACAATTTCATAGTTACAACAGGTTCCTCACTACATATCACTCACACTCGTATTTATCTTCAACTTCATTCCAATGTGAATCCAGCATCTGAGCAATCTGCAGAAATATACATTGACGCAGTAAAATTGAAAAGGAAATGTTTTTGCAGTATAAATCAAAAATGTGTTTTTGAAAATATTATTTGCCTCAGTTATTTGGGTTGTTCGTCATCATTTATATTTGAATTCATCACACGCGAACAATGTGACATGCACAGTGTATCACTGTACATGCCACAAGGCCGTGCACACCGATATATGTATATACACTTGATATATTTACAGGGACAAGTGAGCACAGGTCAAACCCAAATACAGAATTCAACTCAAGTGCAATAAAATGATGTCACAAGGTCAAATCCAAATTTCTAGATTCAACTCAAGTACTTGAACCAATGATCATGGCAGTGAACAAAGCAATTGCACTAGTACAAAACTAAGCACAACAACCAACACAATGACAGTGAAGGACTGCACAAATTCAAGAAGAGCACAAGCACAGTTCAAATGACCAGACTCGAGCATACATACAAGACTATGCCACCAGACCAGCTACAACAGTGCAGTGACTTCAGAAATGAACAAACAAATATCCAGTGTGGATGCAGACATACATCAGTGAACTTTACACAAGCCATCATGCAGTCTACAACTTCGAATAATCAGTAGACCAACAAATGCCACCAACATAAAAAAGGATCCAGACTACAATGATCAAAGTGCCATCAAGAAACATCAGAGATCAGAGAAGTGCAAACATATCACAGTAATGATCAAAGTCAGGGATAAACACTGTAGTAGCAGTTTCAAAATAGAATCATACTGAGTGTCAGAGAGTCGAAGTCGTGAGCAACAGGAAGCAAGTAAATCACAAAATCAGAAATGAACAAAGTCAAAATATGATCGAAGTCAAAGTCGTGAGTTGATCAAGTCAAAGCAAGAAATTCACGGAGAAATAAAAACAAAGCCGTGGTCATCACAAAATAAATCAAAGCCGTGTCAACCAAGCTACCAGAATATATATGCATTTGAACAAGTCGCGATCATCTAAATCGTTTAAGCATTATCATGCGGCCAGAGCAAATTATCTGACAAATTCAAATTATGTTATACGAACGCAAATAAAGGATATCGTATCCTATATAAACCCAAAAATCATCACTGGCAAAAGTATTCGAGTTCGAGCTAACAGAAAATAATAAACCAATAACTCGAATCACAGTGAGTTCGAATACAAAAATCGAAGAGGAACAAAGCTAAAATCTTACCAAAAGCAAAATCAAACTCACCAAAGCGCGAAGCCATAGCCAAGTACAAATCTAATTTGCGCAAAGCCGAAGCTATAGCAAATTATCACAGAAGCAACCGAAGTAGGCAACAAGGATTCGATCGAACAAGACGACTTGCAATTAATCACTGATTCGATCAACTTAAAGTCGGAGCTTCAAAATAGCCCTAGACCTCAGAGCTAAGAGAAAGCCGCCAATTTCAAGACAAAAGAGTATCGAACACAAGCCCTAATTTTCAGATCAAAGAACGAAGCAGAAGCTTCAATTGGCAACAGAGAATCGAGGAGCAACAGCTCGTATTCGCCAAAGAATCAAGTATCGCCGAAAGCTCTATTTTGAGTCACCATTTTTTCTCTCAAGGAATCGGGCTGAAGCAATTTTAATCGGGCCAGAGAAAATAAAAGCAAAGGGATCGAGTCAAAGATAATTCAAGTGGGTCGGCGATTTTAATTGAAAATAATTGAAACGGGCCGACTTCTTTAATATATAAGGGTTTTTAATTTAAATTCTCTTTCGGGCCGGTTTTTTTTAGTTGATTAGTTTGGGCCTAGTCTATTGAGGGCAAAATCGGTTTAAATTGTCAATCTATATTTTGCCCTAGGGTTCAAACTGTATTTTGTATTTTTCAGTTTTCGTTTTGTATTGTCAAAGTCCAGTTATAGTCAATCACCACCTAGGGTTTAGGTGTTGTCAGATTGTCTAGTTAGGGTTAGTTCAGTGAGCAGGGAGGCTGCGAGTTTGCAAAGCTCTATAGGCGGGAGCAGAGTTTGCGAGTAAACGAAACTCTATAGGCGGAGCAGGGTGTGCGAGTCTGTAGGAGTGTTTGTGAGCGGGAGCGAGTGTCTGCGAGTCTGTCAGAGTGTTTGTAAGCGGGATACTGTTTAACTCTAATAGAAATCTGGGAATGCAGCAGTAGGCAGGGGTTGCCGAAGCTGGGTAAATTTTGTGTGTGATTTACTTTACTGCATATTTATTTATCTGCTATTTGCTTTCGCGTTTAATTTGAGAAAATTTGCGATAACCCTATTCACCCCCCTCTAGGGTTAATCTAGATCCTACAAGTGGTATCAGAGCGAGGTAATTTTTTTTTAACTCTAGAGTCATGAATCTATCAAATAATGCTTTTTTCTGAGGGGCAATCTATTGTTAGGCCACCAATGTTTAATGGGAATGATTATGCTTATTGGAAAGTTAGGATGGGTATTTATCTTAGTTCTGTTGATTATGATGTTTGGGATATTATTGAAACTGGCTATAAAGCTCCCACTATAATTGTTGGTGATACTGAGATTCTTAAACCTAAGGATAGGTGGGACGCTAATGATAAGAAATTAAAAACTACAAATGCTAAAGCTATGAATGCTTTAATCTGTGCTCTTGATAAGAATGAATTTAATAGAATTTCTCATTGTACAACTGCGCAGGAAATTTGGCATACTTTGGAGGTGACACACGAAGGAACTTCTCAAGTCAAGGAGTCTCGTCTAGCCCTGTTCAGCAATGAATACGAGAACTTTGTAATGGACAAAGGCGAGAGCATAAAGGACATGTTTGGACGCTTCTCAACCTTGGTGTACAATGCTAGAGCGCTTGGAAAGATATTCTCTGAGGTAGAGTTAGTGAGGAAGATACTACGAGTCTTACCGATGAACTTTGAGGCAAAAGTCACAGCAATACAAGAATCGAAAGATCTGAGTAAACTAAGCATGGAGGAGTTGATTGGCAACTTGATGACATATGAGCTTGAGCTGAAAACAAAGGAGGAACGCAACAACTCCGAACCAAAGAAGAAGACGATTGCCTTAAAGAGTAAAGAAGAGAGCGATGAAGAAGAAGAAGATCCAATTGAAGAGATTGCAATGGCTGTCAATAATCTTAGAAAATTGTCAAGATTCAGGCCACGCAAGAAGAAAACGAATGGTTATAAATCAAAAGATTCTGACAGTTCAGAAAATGAATTAACCTGCTATAACTGCAACAAGCCTGGCCACTTCAAACCAAACTGCCCACTTCTCAAAAACAACAAAGGAAAGAAAAAGAAGAAGAAGGTCTTTGCAGCAACTTGGGATGATGAAGAAGGAGAGGAAGCTTCGAATAATAGCTCAGAGGAGGCTAATTTGTGTTTTACGGCAAGGTCAGATTCAAAAGCAAGCTCAGAGGAATCAAGATCAAATTCAAAAGAAAGCTCAGAGGAATCTAGTGAGGTAAAGAACTATTCGTATAAAGAACTTGTTTATATGTGCCTCGATCTTACTAAAACAGTTGATGCTCTTGATTCTAAAATTGATAAACTGAGATCTGATAGGAGAGAACTTGCCCGTGAAAATTTTAGGTTAGAAACTGAACTTGAAAAGATTCAGAACCTAGATTGTAAAAACTGTAAAACTTTAGATTCAGAATTATCAAAACTGAAGAATAGCTTGGAGAATCTTGAAAAAGAAAACTTGAATCTTAAGGAAACCATTGACACTAGGAGAAAGAATTTTATAAATAGATGCACCTCACTTATGACTGAAAACACAACACTAAAAACCAAAGTCCAAAGTCTTGAGAAAACTCTGAATAACTTTTCAAGAGGAGAAAAATCATTCAATATGTTATTGGGAAATCAATTTTTTGCTAACAACAGAAAAGGACTAGGTTTTGGGAAAACACAAGTTGATGATAATGTAAAAAGTAAGAGTGTCTTTGCTAGATGTAAAATAATTGACCATCATGTTGAAAATTGTAGTCATAGAAACAAGAACACAAAATTTATTCAAATTTGGGTTCCTAAGAATTATACAAACCAATTTCATATCTATTGGAACAAGAATGAAAAGACAAAACAAGTTTGGGTTCCAAAGGGATTGTTTATTCATAATTATTTTGCCACTAACAACCATGGACCTATAAAAAGGTCACAAAAATCTTTTACCGTGTAGGTGTGGTGGCAGGCTAAGGAACAACATTAGTGTTGTCTGGATTCTGGCTGTTCCAGACATACCACGGGCGACAAATCAACGTTCCTTAGTCTAGTATAAAGGTGACAGATTCACAATGGGCAAACAACGAAAGGTTATCGTTCAGGTAAAACAGGTAATTGAATTTATTTTCAAACGATAGATAAAATGTGAAAATCTGCACCATAATCTGAATTAAATCAGCCAGTTATGTGAAATGATTGATGATGTTAATTCTGATTTTTTTTAATCAATCATCTTTAAAAGAGAATTACTTGAAGTAATTATGATGGTTGACAGATTCTGACTAACTTGATATGATCTTACATGACTTGCTCTTATCTATGACTTTGATTTATGCTTAAAAGTTGACCAACCATTTTTCATTGAACTTAATCTGTTTTTGGTCAAATTATGATGTTGATTGATTATTGATTTCTCAAAGGATTTTGAAACTATTGAAACTGTTTGGTGAAACTTCAAGAAATTGTTTTTGAAATAATGATGATTGTTTAATGACTGTTGATCCTATGGTTTCTTAATCTGACACTGAAATTTTTTTTATGGTTAACACGACTTCAATTTAAAGTCAAGTTTGTTGAAAATGACTCTGAGATAATTTGTTGAAATTTCACAATCTAGTCTATAACATCCAAACGAGTGATATTGAGTCAGATGCAGATTACACTGGTAATGTAGTTGATAGAAAAATTACTAGTGGAACGTGATTACATTTTGAGACATTCATTTGCTGCATCATTTTTTCAAAGAAAATATCTGCATATCTTTCACTTGAAATATTTTTCATTTTAGCAGAATTTTTCTTAAAAACCCCTTCTAGAAAATAATTTCTTTTGACCTTGTATCATATTTGTTATTTAAGAAAACTTGATTTTATTGAAATTGATTAACTGATCTGACCCCCTAATAATTATCTAAAAAGATAAATAGTGATTGAAAATAAGATGAGTGTTGATATTAATCATATATTATAACTTGAGAAAGTATATTTAGAAAATTTCTTTAGAAATTTAAACAAGAGTTATAAAAACTTTTTGTTGATAACTATTCCATGATCATTTCTATTTCTATCATCCGTCTATCAACCATCACTCATCAAAAATCAATATAGTATGTTAATTTGTGGTAGTTTAAACAGGGAATCATTTGTGCTTCAATTTTATTATATTTCTAACAATAAAATCCAAAATATTCACTCTCATTTAAAAGTCCTCACGGTTATGCATGGGTGAATTACTTGGATTTTTGATTTTGTGCTTCCATGCTCATTTAAAAGTCCTCACGGTTATGCATGTATGGAACGCATATCAAAATTAATTGATTAAATAGACAAGTTGATTCTAATTCCATTTAAAAGTCCTCACGGTTATGCGTGGTTAGAAGATACTTGAATTCATTTTTTAAAAATTTGGAATACTACTAATCTCATTTAAAAGTCCTAACGGTTATGCATGGTTAGTAGATATTCAAATCTCCTGAAATAAATATACCACAAATAGACACAACTATATGGTTTTATTTGATGAAATCATTCATATCATTCTAAAGTGGAATATGCATCAATTAAAGTATTTATGATTTTTGTTTGATTTTCTTATTGAAATTAATATTTATACTCGATTGAGCTTTAATATTGCATTAATGTCTACCACTATATCTCTACTTTTCTATTACTATTATTATTTTGCTGATAACAAAAGGGGGAGAGAAAAGTTAAGATTTTGAAGATAAAGGTCAAAGATTTTCTAATTGCATTAAGGCTCATTTGAATTCTTTATTCTCATGCATATATGTAGGGGGAGTATTGTGTAGAGAGAGAGCATTCAAATAGGGGGAGCAAATTGAATAATCAAATACGTTTACAATAGTCAAAATCTTAAATATATGTTTGTTATCATCAAAAGGGGGAGATTGTGGAATATGCATGTATATGCTTTTTGTTTGATGATAATAAACATATATACATTCATTTAAATGTATTTGATATTGTACTATTTTATTTTTCACAGATAAAATAAATATTTGCTGAATAAAATAAATAACACGGTATTGGAATTTAAACGAATATTTTATTCAAACAAATATTTATTACAATTTTGATAGTACAATTTCAAGCTCTCACTATAACTATACAATTTCAGTCACAATACAATTTCATAGTTACAACAGGTTCCTCACTACATATCACTCACACTCGTATTTATCTTCAACTTCATTCCAATGTGAATCCAGCATCTGAGCAATCTGCAGAAATATACATTGACGCAGTAAAATTGAAAAGGAAATGTTTTTGCAGTATAAATCAAAAATGTGTTTTTGAAAATATTATTTGCCTCAGTTATTTGGGTTGTTCGTCATCATTTATATTTGAATTCATCACACGCGAACAATGTGACATGCACAGTGTATCACTGTACATGCCACAAGGCCGTGCACACCGATATATGTATATACACTTGATATATTTACAGGGACAAGTGAGCACAGGTCAAACCCAAATACAGAATTCAACTCAAGTGCAATAAAATGATGTCACAAGGTCAAATCCAAATTTCTAGATTCAACTCAAGTACTTGAACCAATGATCATGGCAGTGAACAAAGCAAGTGCACTAGTACAAAACTAAGCACAACAACCAACACAATGACAGTGAAGGACTGCACAAATTCAAGAAGAGCACAAGCACAGTTCAAATGACCAGACTCGAGCATACATACAAGACTATGCCACCAGACCAGCTACAACAGTGCAGTGACTTCAGAAATGAACAAACAAATATCCAGTGTGGATGCAGACATACATCAGTGAACTTTACACAAGCCATCATGCAGTCTACAACTTCAAATAATCAGTAGACCAACAAATGCCACCAACATAAAAAAGGATCCAGACTACAATGATCAAAGTGCCATCAAGAAACATCAGAGATCAAAGAAGTGCAAACATATCACAGTAATGATCAAAGTCAGGGATAAACACTGTAGTAGCAGTTTCAAAATAGAATCATACTGAGTGTCAGAGAGTCGAAGTCGTGAGCAACAGGAAGCAAGTAAATCACAAAATCAGAAATGAACAAAGTCAAAATATGATCGAAGTCAAAGTCGTGAGTTGATCAAGTCAAAGCAAGAAATTCACGGAGCAATAAAAACAAAGCCGTCGTCATCACAAAATAAATCAAAGCCGTGTCAACCAAGCTACCAGAATATATACGCATTTGAACAAGTCGCGATCATCTAAATCGTTTAAGCATTATCATGCGGCCAGAGCAAATTATCTGACAAATTCAAATTATGTTATACGAACGCAAATAAAGGATATCGTATCCTATATAAACCCAAAAATCATCACTGGCAAAAGTATTCGAGTTCGAGCTAACAGAAAATAATAAACCAATAACTCGAATCACAGTGAGTTCGAATACAAAAATCGAAGAGGAACAAAGCTAAAATCTTACCAAAAGCAAAATCAAACTCACCAAAGCGCGAAGCCATAGCCAAGTACAAATCTAATTTGCGCAAAGCCGAAGCTATAGCAAATTCTCACAGAAGCAACCGAAGTAGGCAACAAGGATTCGATCGAACAAGACGACTTGCAATTAATCACTGATTCGATCAACTTAAAGTCGGAGCTTCAAAATAGCCCTAGACCTCAGAGCTAAGAGAAAGCCGCCAATTTCAAGAGAAAAGAGTATCGAACACAAGCCCTAATTTTCAGATCAAAGAACGAAGCAGAAGCTTCAATTGGCAACAGAGAATCGAGGAGCAACAGCTCGTATTCGCCAAAGAATCAAGTATCGCCGAAAGCTCTATTTTGAGTCACCATTTTCTCTCTCAAGGAATCGGGCTGAAGCAATTTTAATCGGGCCAGAGAAAATAAAAGCAAAGGGATCGGGTCAAAGATAATTCAAGTGGGCCGGCGATTTTAATTGAAAATAATTGAAGCGGGCCGACTTCTTTAATATATAAGGGTTTTTAATTTAAATTCTCTTTCGGGCCGGTTTTTTTTAGTTGATTAGTTTGGGCCTAGTCTATTGAGGGCAAAATCGGTTTAAATTGTCAATCTATATTTTTCCCTAGGGTTCAAACTGTATTTTGTATTTTTCAGTTTTCGTTTTGTATTGTCAAAGTCCAGTTATAGTCAATCACCACCTAGGGTTTAGGTGTTGTCAGATTGTCTAGTTAGGGTTAGTTCAGTGAGCAGGGAGGCTGCGAGTTTGCAAAGCTCTATAGGCGGGAGTAGAGTTTGCGAGTAAACGAAACTCTATAGGCGGAGCAGGGTGTGCGAGTCTGTAGGAGTGTTTGTGAGCGGGAGCGAGTGTCTGCGAGTTTGTCAGAGTGTTTGTAAGCGGGATACTGTTTAACTCTAATAGAAATCTGGGAATGCAGCAGTAGGCAGGGGTTGCCGAAGCTGGGTAAATTTTGTGTGTGATTTACTTTACTGCATATTTATTTATCTGCTATTTGCTTTCGCGTTTAATTTGAGAAAATTTGCGATAACCCTATTCACCCCCCCTCTAGGGTTAATCTAGATCCTACAGATGCGGCCTTCCCCTAAACATCGGGACGGACGGGGCGAGCGTCGTGCTATTGCCAACTCGAGCGGTTCCCAAAAGCGTGTCGACTTGCCGAACGCACGTCCGAGTTCACGGTTGTGCGGGATAGCGGACATATTTCTCGATTCGACTTTCGCCTCGACTCGGAGCACGCATCGGACGTGCGTACGCTCGATCCGTATGCTCATTCCCGACACAGCTTCAAACTTTCGAATGCTCGAGCCAAAGCAAGTTCCGTGTTTTCTCGTAGCAATATCGTCTAGGGAGAGCTTCAGGTGAGTAGCCGAATGACCCAAAGCACGCTGGCAGTTTTCTCGTGCTCGACTCGAAGTAGGGACTTCCTCGGGCTTGCCTCGAGAAAAATGCCGATTTGCCCGAAGCGCGCTCTGAGTATTCCATCGTGCGACTCGAAGCAGCAGCTTCCAAGTGCATGCTTCGGGTATTTTCCAGTTTGACCCGTAGCGCGCCCCAAGTTTTCACCTTCCCGACTCGAAGCAAGGCCTTCGTCGGGCGTTAAGTTGCCCTCCGACCCCGATGCGGCCTCCCCCTAAACATCGGCCAGGACCGGGGCGAGCGTCGTGCTATTGCCAACTCAAGCGTTTCCCAAAAGCGTGTCGACTTGCCGAACGCACGTCCGAGTTCACGGTTGTGCGGGATAGCGGACATATTTCTCGAGTCGACTTTCGGCTCGACTCGGAGCACGCATCGGACGTGCGTACGGTCGATCCGTATGATCGTTCCCGACCCAGCTTCAAATTTCGGAATGCTCGAGCCAAAGCAAGTTCCGTGTTTTCTCATAGAAATATCGTCCAGGGAGAGCTTCGGGTAAGTAGCCGAATGACCCGAAGCACCCTGGCAGTTTTCTCGTGCTCGACTCGAAGTAGGGACTTCCTCGGGCTTGCCTCGAGAAAAATGCCGATTTTCCCGATGCGCGCTCGTTTTCCATCGTGCGACTCGAAGCAGCTGCTTCCAAGTGAATGCTTCAGGTATTTGCCAGTTTGACCCGAAGTGCACCCCGAGTTTTCACCTTCCCGACTCGAAGCAAGGCCTTCGTTAGGCGTTAAGCTGCGCTCCGACCCCGATGCGGCCTTCCTCTAAACATCGGGCCGGACGGGGCAAGCGTCGTGCTATTGCCAACTCGAGCGGTTCCAAAAAGCGTGTCGACTTGCCGAACGCACGTCCGAATTCACGGTTGTGCGGGATAGCGGACATATTTCTCGAGTCGACTTTCGGCTCGACTCGGAGCACGCATCGGACGTGTGTATGCTCGATCCGTATGCTCGTTCCCGACCCAGCTTCAAATTTCCGAATGCTCGAGCCAAAGCAAGTTCCGTGTTTTCTCGTAGCAATATCGTCCGGGGAGAGCTTCGGGTGAGTAGCCGAATGACTCGAAGCACGCTGGCAGTTTTCTCGTGCTCGACTCGAAGCAGGGACTTCCTCGGGCTTGCCTCGAGAAAAATGCCGATTTTCTCAAAGCGCGCTCTGAGTTTTCCATCGTGCGAATCGAAGCAGCTACTTCCAAGTGCATGCTTCGGGAATTTGCCAGTTTGACCCGAAGCGCACCCCGAGTTTTCACCTTCCCGACTCGAAGCAAGGCCTTCGTCGGGCGTTAAGTTGCGCTCCGACCCCGATGCAGCCTTCCCCTAAACATCGGGCCGGACGGGGCGAGCGTCGTGCTATTGCCAACTCGAGCGGTTCCCAAAAGCGTGTCGACTTGCCAAACGAACGTCCGAGTTCACGGTTGTGCGGGATAGCAGACATATTTCTCGAGTCGACTTTCGGCTCGATTCGGAGCACGCATCGGACGTGCGTACGCTCGATCCGTATGCTCGTTCCCGACCCAGCTTCAAATTTCCGAATGCTCGAGCCAAAGCAAGTTCAGTGTTTTCTCATAGCAATATCGTCCAGGGAGAGCCTCGGGTAAGTAGCCGAATGACCCGAAACACGCTGGCAGTTTTCTCGTGCTCGACTCGAAGCAGGGATTTCTTCGGGCTTGCCTCGAGAAAAATGCCGATTTTCCCAAAGCGCGCTTCGAGTTTTCCATCGTGCGACTCGAAGCAGCTGCTTCCGGGTGCATGCTTCGGGTATTTGCCAGTTTGACCCGAAGCGCGCCCCGAGTTTTCACCTTCCCGACTCGAAGTAAGGCCTTCATCGGGCGTTAAGTTGCGCTCCGACCCCAATGCGGCCTTCCCCTAAACATCGGGCCGGACCGGGGCGAGCGTCATCCTATTGCCAACTCAGGTGGTTCCCAAAAGCGTGTCGACTTGCCGAACGCACGTCCGAGTTCACGGTTGTGCGGGATAGCGGACATATTTTTCGAGTAGACTTTCGGCTCGACTCGGAGCACGCATCGGACGTGCGTACGCTCGATCCGTATGCTCGTTCCCGATGCTCGAGCCAAAGCAAGTTCTGTGTTTTCTCGTGCTCGAGCCAAAGCAAGTTCTGTGTTTTCTCGTGCTCGACTCGAAGAAGGGACTTCCTCGGGCTTGCCTCGAGAAAAATGCTGATTTTCTCGATGCGCGCTTCGAATTTTCCATCGTGTGACTCGTAGCAGCTGTTTCCAAGTGCATGCTTCGGGTATTTGCCAGTTTGACCCGAAGCGCGCCCCGAGTTTTCACCTTCCCGACTCGAAGCAAGGCCTTCGTCGGGCGTTAAGTTGCGCTCCGTCCCCGATGCGGCCTTCCCCTAAACATCGGGCCGAACGGGGCGAGCGTCGTGCTATTGCCAACTCGAGCGGTTCCCAAAAGTGTGTAAACTTGCCGAATGCACGTCCAAGTTCACGGTTGTGCGGGATAGCAGACATATTTCTCGAGTCGACTTTTGCCTCGACTCGGGGCACGCATCGGATGTGCGTACGCTCGATCCGTATGCTCGTTCCCGACGCAGCTTCAAATTTCTGAATGCTCGAGCCAAAGCAAGTTCCGTGTTTTCTCGTAGCAATATCGTCCAAGGAGAGCTTCGGGTGAGTAGCCGAATGACCCGAAGCACACTAGCAGTTTTCTCGTGCTCAACTCGAAGCAGGGACTTCCTCGGGCTTGCCTCGAGAAAAATGCCGATTTTCCCGAAGCACGCTCTGAGTTTTTAATTGTGCGACTCGAAGCAGCTGCTTCCAAGTGCATGCTTCGGGTATTTGCCAGTTTGACCCAAAGCGCGCCCCGAGTTTTCACCTTCCGGACTCGAAGCAAGGCCTTGGTCATGTGTTAAGTTGCGCTCCGACCCCGATGCGGCCTTCCCCTTAACATCGGGTCGGACGGGGCGAGCGTCGTGCTATTGCCAACTCGAGCGGTTCCCAAAAGCGTGTCGACTTGCCGAACGCACGTCCGAGTTCACGGTTGTGCGTGATAGCATGCACTTCGTCGGGCGTTAAGTTGCGCTCCGACCACGTTGCGGCCTTCCCCTAAACATCGGGCCGGACCGAGGCGAGCGTCATGCTATCGCTAATTCGAGCGGTTCCCAAAAGCGTGTCGACTTGCCGAACGCACGTCCGATTTCACGGTCGTGTGGGATAGCCGACATATTTCTCGAGTCGACTTTGGGCTCGACTCGGAGCACGCATCGGACGTGCGTACGCTCGATCCGTATGCGCGTTCCCCACCCAGCTTCAAATTTCCGAATGCTTGAGCCAAAGAAAGTTCCATGTTTTCTCGTAGCAATATCGTCCAGGGAGAGCTTCGGGTAAGTAGCCGAATGACCCAAAGCACGCTGGCAGTTATCTCGTGCTCGACTCGAAGTAGGTACTTCCTCGGGCTTGCCTCGAGAAAAATGCCGATTTTCCCGAAGCGCGCTCCGAGTTTTCCATCGTGCGACTCGAAGCAGCTGCTTCCAAGTGCATGCTTTGGGTATTTGCCAGTTTGACCCGAAGCGCGCCCCGAGTTTTCAACTTCCCGACTCGAAGCAAGGCCTTTGTTGTTTGTTAAGTTGCGCTCCGACCCCGATGCAGCCTTCCCCTAAACATCGGGCCGGACGGGGCGAGCGTCGTGCTATTGCCAACTCTAGCGGTTCCCAAAAGCGTGTCGACTTGCCGAACGCACGTCCGAGTTCATGGTTGTGAGGGATAGCGGACATATTTCTCGAGTCGACATTCGTCTCGACCCGGAGCATGCATCGGACGTGCGTACGCTCGATCCGTATGCTCGTTCCCGACGCAGCTTCAAATTTCCGAATGCTTGAGCCAAAGCAAGTTCCGTGTTTTCTCATAGCAATATCGTCCAGGGAGAGCTTCGGATAAGTAGCCGAATGACCTGGAGCACGCTGGCAGTTTTCTCGTGCTTGACTCGAAGCAGGGACTTCCACGGGCTTGCCTCGAGAAAAATTCCGATTTGCCCGAAGCGCGCTCCGAGTTTTCCATAGTGCGACTCGAAGCAGCTGCTTCCAAGTGCATGCTTCGGGTCTTTTCCAGTTTGACCCGAAGCGCGCCCCGAGTTTTCACCTTCCAAACTCGAAGCAAGGCCTTCGTCGGGCGTTAAGTTGCGCTCCGACCCCGATGCGGCCTTCCCCTTAACATCGGGTCGGACGGGGCGAGCGTCGTGCTATTGCCAACTCGAGCGGTTCCCAAAAGCGTGTCGACTTGCCGAACGCACGTCCGAGTTCACGGTTGTGCGTGATAGCATGCACTTCGTCGGGCGTTAAGTTCCCAAAAGCGTGTCGACTTGCCGAACGCACGTCCGAGTTCACAGTTGTGCGGGATAGCAGACATATTTCTCGAGTCAACTTTCGGCTCGACTCAAAGCACGCATCGGACGTGCGTACGCTCGAATCGTATGCTCGTTCCCGACCCAGCTTCAAGTTTCCGAATGCTCGAGCCAAAGCAAGTTCGGTGTTTTCTCGTAGGAATATCGTCTAGGGAGAGCTTCGGGTAAGTAGCCGAATGACCCGAAGCACGCTGGCAGTTTTCTCGTGCTCGACTCGAAGTAGGGACTTCCTCGGGCTTGCCTCGAGAAAAATGCCGATTTTCCCGAAGTGTGCTCCGAGTTTTCCATCGTGCAACTCGAAGCAGCTGCTTCTAAGTGCATGCTTCGGGTATTTGCCAGTTTGAGCCGAAGCGCGCCCCGAGTTTTCACCATCCCGACTCGAAGCAAGGCCTTCATCGGGCGTTAAGTTGCGCTTCGACCCCGATGCGGCCTTCCCCTAAACATCTGGCCGGACGGGGTGAGCGTCGTGCTATTGCCAACTCGAGCGGTTCCCAAAAGCGTGTCGACTTGCCGAACTAACGCCCGAGTTCACGGTTGTGCGAGATAGCGGACATATTTCTCGAGTCGACTTTCGGCTCGACTCGGAGCACGCATCGGACCTGCGTACGCTCGATCCGTATGCTTGTTCCCGTCCCAGCTTCAAATTTCTGAATGCTCAAGCCAAAGAAAGTTTCGTGTTTTCTCTTAGCAATATCGTCCAGGGAGAGCTTCGGGTAAGTAGCCGAATGACCCAAAGCACATTGGCAGTTTTCTCGTGCTCGACTCGAAGCAGGGACTTCCTCGGGCTTGCCTCGAGAAAAATGCCGATTTTCCCAAAGCGCGCTCCGAGTTTTCCATCGTGCGACTCGTAGCAGCTGCTTCCAAGTGCATGCTTCGGGTATTTGCCAGTTTGACCCGTAGCGTGCCCCGAGTTTTCACCTTCCCGACTCGAAGCAAGGCCTTCGTCGGGCGTTAAGTTGCGCTCCGACCCCGATGCGGCCTACCCCTAAATATCGGGCCGGACGGGGCGAGCGTCATGCTATTGCCAACTCGAGCGGTTCCAAAAAGCGTGTAGACTTGCCGAACGCACGTCCGAGTTCACGGTGGTGCGTGATAGTGGACATATTTCTCGAGTCGACTTACACCTCGACTCGGAGCACGCATCGGACGTGCGTACGCTCGATCTGTATGCTCATTCCTAACGCAGGTTCAAATTTCCGAATGCTCGAGCCAAAGTAAGTTCCGTGTTTTCTCGTAGCAATATCATCCAGGGAGAGCTTCGGGTAAGTAGCCGAATGACTCGAAGCACGTTCGCAGTTTTCTCATGCCCGACTCGAAGCAGGGACTTCCTCGGGCATGCCTGGAGAAAAATTCTGATTTTCCCGAAGCGCGCTCTGAGTTTTCCATAGTGCGACTCGATGCAGCAGCTTCCAAGTGCATGCTTCGGGTATTTGCCAGTTTGACCCGAAGCGCGCCCCGAGTTTTCACCTTCCCGACTCGAAGCAAGGACTTCGTCGGGCGTTAAGTTGCGCTCCGACCTCGATGCGGCCTTCCCTTAAACATCGGGCCGGACCGGGGCGAGCGTCGTGCTATCGCCAACTCGAGCGGTTCCCAAAAGCGTGTCGACTTACCGAACGCACGTCCGATTTCACGGTTGTGTGGGATAGCAGACATATTTCTCGAGTCGACTTTCGGCTCGACTCGGAGCACGCATCGGACGTGCGTACGCTCGATCCGTATGCTCGTTCCCGACCTAGCTTCAAATTTCCGAATGCTCGAGCCAAAGAAAGTTCCGTGTTTTCTCGTAGCAATATCGTCCAGGGAGAGCTTCGGATAAGTAGCCGAATGACCCGAAGCACGCTGGCAGTTTTCTCGTGCTCGACTCGAAGCAGGGACTTCCTCGGGCTTCCCTCGAGAAAAATTCCGATTTTCCCGATGCGCGCTCCGAGTTTTCCATCGTGCGACTCGAAGCAGCTGCTTCCAAGTGTATGCTTCGGGTATTTGCTAGTTTGACGCGAAGCGCGCCCCGAGGTTTCACCTTCCCGACTCGTAGCAAGGCCTTCGTCGGGCGTTAAGTTGCGCTCCGACCCCGATGCGACCTCCCCCTAAACATCGGGCCGGACCGGGGCGAGCGTCGTGCTATTGCCAACTCGAGCGTTTCCCAAAAGCGTGTCGACTTGCCGAACGCACGTCCGAGTTCACGGTTGTGCGGGATAGCGGACATATTTCTCGAGTCGACTTTCGGCTCGACTCGGAGCACGCATCGGACGTGCGTACGCTCGATCCGTATGATCGTTCCCGACCCAGCTTCAAATTTCCGAATGCTCGAGCCAAAGCAAATTCCGTGTTTTCTCGTAGCAATATCGTCCAGGGAGAGCTTCGGGTAAGTAGCCGAATGACCCGAAGCACGCTGGCAATTTTCTCGTGCTCGACTCGAAGCAGGTACTTCCTCGGGCTTGCCTCGAGAAAAATGCCGATTTTCCCGATGCGCGCTCTGAGTTTTCCATCGTGTGACTCGAAGCAGCTGCTTCCAAGTGCATACGTCGGGTATTTGCCTGTTTGACCTGAAGCGCACCCCAAGTTTTCACCTTCCCGAGTAGAAGCAAGGCCTTCGTTGGGTGTTAAGTTGCGCTCCGACCCCGATGCGGCCTTCCCCTAAACATCATGCCGCACGGGGAGAGCATCGTGCTATGCCAACTCGAGCGGTTCCAAAAAGCATGTCGACTTGCCGAACGCACGTCCGAGTTCACGGATGTGCGGGGTAGCGGACATATTTCTCGAGTCGACTTTCGGTTCGACTCGGAGCACGCATCGAACGTGCGTATGCTCGATCCGTATGCTCGTTCCCGACCCAGCTTCAAATTTCCAAATGCTCGAGCCAAAGAAAGTTCCGTGTTTTCTCGTAGCAATATCGTCCAGGGAGAGCTTCGGGTGAGTTGCCGAATGACCAGAAGCACGCTGGCAGTTTTCTCGTGCTCGACTCGAAGCAGGGACTTAATCGGGCTTGCGTCGAGAAAAATGCCGATTTTCTCGAAGCGCGCTCTGAGTTTTCCATCATGCGAATCGAAGCAGCTGCTTCCAAGTGCATGCTTCGGGTATTTGCAAGTTTGACCCGAAGCACGCCCCGAGTTTTCACCTTCCCGACTCGAAGCAAGGCCTTCGTCGTGTGTTAAGTTGCGCTCCGACCCCGATGCGGCCTTCCCCTTAACATCGGGCCGGATGGGGCGAGCGTCATGCTATTGCCAACTCGAGCAGTTCCCAAAAGCGTGTCAACTTGCCGAACGCACGTCCGAGTTCACGGTTGTGCGGGATAGCGGACATATTTCTCGAGTCGACTTTCGGCTCAACTCGAAGCATGCGTCGGACGTGTGTACGCTCGATCCGTATGCTCGTTCCCGACCCAGCTTCAAATTTCCGAATGCTCGAGCCAAAGCAAGTTCCGTGTTTTCTCGTAGCAATATCATCCAGGGAGAGCATCGGGTAAGTAGCCGAATGACCCGAAGCACGCTGGCAGTTTTCTCGTGCTCGACTCGAAGCAGGGTCTTCCTCGGGCTTGCCGTGAGAAAAATGCCGATTTTCCCGAAGCGCGCTCCTAGTTTTCCATCGTGCGACTCGAAGTAGCTTCTTCCAAGTGCATGTTTCGTGTATTTTCCAGTTTGACCCGAAGCGTGCCCCGAGTTTTCACCTTCCCAACTCGAAGCAAGGCCTTCGTCGGGCGTTAAGTTGCGCTCCGACCCCGTTGCGGCCTTCACCTAAACATCGGGCCGGACGGGGGCGAGCGTCGAGCTATTGCCAACTCGAGCGGTTCCCCAAAGCGTGTCGACTTGCCGAACGCACATCCGAGTTCACGGTTGTGCGGGATAGCAAACATATTTCTCGAGTCGACTTTCGGCTCGACTCGGAGCACGCATTGGACGTGCGTACGCTCGATCCGTATGATCGTTCCCGACCCAGCTTCAAATTTCTGAATGCTCGAGCCAAAGCAAGTTCCGTGTTTTCTCGTAGCAATATCGTCCAGGGAGAGCTTCGGGTGAGTAGCCGAATGACCCAAAGCACGCTGGGAGTTTTCTCATGCTCGACTCGAAGCAGGGACTTCCTCGTGCTTACCTCGAGAAAAATGCCGATTTTCCCGATGCGCGCTCCGAGTTTTCCATCGTCCGACTCGAAGCAGCTGCTTCCAAGTGCATGCTTCGGGTATTTTCCAGTTTGAACCAAAGCGCGCCCCGAGTTTTCACCTTCCCGACTCGAAGCAAGGCCTTCGTCGGGCGTTAAGTTGCGCTCCGACCCCTATGCGGCCTTCCCCTAAACATCGGGCCGGGACGGGGAGAGCGTCGTGCTATCGCCAACTCGAGCGGTTCCCAAAAGCGTGTCGACTTGCCGAACGCACGTCCGAGTTCACGGTTGTGTGGGATAACGGACATATTTCTCAAGTCGACTTTCGCCTCGACTCGGAGCACGCATCTGATGTGCGTACGCTCGATCTGTATGCTCGTTCCCGACACAGCTTCAAATTTCCGAATGCTCGAGCCAAAGCAAGTTCCGTGTTTTCTCGTAACAATATCGTCCAGGGAGAGCTTCGGGTAATAGACGAATGACCTGAAGCACGTTGGTAGTTTTCTCATGCTCGACTCGTAGCAGGGACTTCCTCGGGCATGCCTCGAGAAAAATTCCTATTTGCCCGAAGCTCGCTCCGAGTTTTCCATCGTGCGACTCGATGCAGCTGCTTCCAAGTGCATGCTTCGGGTATTTTCCAGTTTGATCCGAAGCACGCCCCGTGTTTTCACCTTCCCGACTCGAAGCAAGGCCTTCGTCGGGCGTTAAGTTGCGCTCCGACCCCGATGCGGCCTTCCCCTAAACATCGGGCCGGACGGGTCGAGCGTCGTGCTATTGCCAACTCAAGCGGTTCCCAAAAGTGTGTAAACTTGACGAACGCACGTCCAAGTTCACGGTTGTGCGGGATGGCGGACATATTTTTCGAGTCGACTTTCGCCTCGACTCGGGGCACGCATCGAACGTGCGTAAGCTCGATCCGTATGCTCGTTCCCGACGCAGCTTCAAATTTCCGAATGCTCGAGCCAAAGCAAGTTCCGTGTTTTCTCGTAGAAATATCATCCAGGGAGAGCTTCGGGTGAGTAGCCAATGACCCGAAGCACGCTGCCAGTTTTCTTGTGCTCGACTCGAAGCAGGGACTTCCTCGGGCATGCCTCGAGAAAAATGCCGATTTTCCCGAAGCGCGTTCTAAGTTTTCAATCGTGCGACTCGAAGCAGCTGCTTCCAAGTGCATGCTTCGGGTATTTGCCAGTTTGACCCGAGTCTAGCGTCGTGCTATTGCCAACTCGAGCGGTTCCCAATATCGTGATGACTTGCCGAACGCACGTCCGAGTTCACGGTTGTGCGGGATAGCGGACATATTTCTCGAGTCGACTTTCGGCTCGAATCGGAGCACGCATCGGACGTGCGTACGCTCGATCCGTATGATCGTTCCGGACCCAGCTTCAAATTTCTAAATGCTCGAGCCAAAGCAAGTTCCGTGTTTTCTCGTAGCAATATCGTCCAGGGAGAGCTTCGGGTAAGTAGCCGAATGACTCGAAGCACGTTGGCAGTTTTCTCGTGGTCAACTCGAAGCAGGGACTTACTCGGGCTTGCCTCGAGAAAAATGCGGATTTTTCCGATGCGGGCTCTGAGTTTTCCATCGTGCGACTCGAAGCAGCTGCTTCCAAGTGCATGCTTCGGGTATTTGCCTGTTTGACCTGAAGCGCACCCCAAGATTTCACCTTCCCGACTCGAAGCAAGGCCTTCGTCGGGCTTTAAGTTGCGCTCTGACCCCGATGCGGCCTTCCCCTAAACATTGGGCCGGACGGGGCGAGCGTCGTGCTATTGCCAACTCGAGCGGTTCACAAAAGCGTGTCGACTTGCCGAACGCATGTCCAAGTTCACGGTTGTGCGGGATAGCGGACATATTTCTCGAGTCGACTTTCGGCTCGACTCGGAGCACGCATCAGACGTGCGTACGCTCGATCTGTATGCTCATTCCCGACCCAGCTTCAAATTTCCGAATGCTCGAGCCCAAGCAAGTTCCGTGTTTTCTCCTAGCAATATCGTCCTGGGAGAGCTTCGGGTAAGTAGCTGAATGACCCAAAGCCCGCTGGCGGTTTTCTCGTGCTAGACTCGAAGCAGGGACTTCCTCGGGCTTGCCTCGAGAAAAATGCCGATTTGCCCAAAGCGCGCTCCGAGTTTTCCATCGTGCGACTCGAAGCAGCTGCTTCCAAGTGAATGCTTCGGTTATTTGCCAGTTTGACCCGAAGCACGCCCCGAGTTTTCACCTTCCCGACTCGAAGCAAGGCCTTCGTCGGGCGTTAAGTTGCGCTCCGACCCCGATGCGGCCTTCCCCTAAACATCGGGCCGGACCGGGGCGAGCGTCGTGCTATTGCCAACTCGAGCGGTTCCCAAAAGCGTGTCGATTTTCCAGGCGCACGAACGATTGCACTGTCAAACATATTTCTCGTGTCGACTTTTGGCTCGGCTCGAACCACGCTCCAAATATTCATATGCTCGATCAAATGCCTGCGTCAACCTTTCACATGCCAGACCCAGGGCAAGCTTCAAATTTTCGACTTACTCCACGACCAGAAGAGACCTTCCCAGTTATCACATGCCCGACCCGGAGCAAGATCGT
>CM060906.1:4607500-4687500 GCA_030737815.1 Allium fistulosum
TGCATGCATGTCACACTCCTTGGTCCGTGTTTCGAGACGGGTCGAATGGGGATCCCACTGATAATGCTAGGAGAGCACAAGTGCGCCGCAAAGGATGTGCCATTGAAGCGTGCACTGTATCCTCGACTGCACCAACGACGTTACCTCAAGCAAATCAAATGCCCAAGGCTTGGACCGCAAGCACAGCCCGCAACGATCCACGTGCCGAACCAAGTGACTAACCTACCCTAGGTGTGAGTAGTTCAACATCAAACCAGCATGCATCGCCGACCCCCATTCGTTTCCCTCCTGACAATTTCAAGCACTCTTTGACTCTCTTTTCAAAGTCCTTTTCACCTTTCCCTCGCGGTACTTGTTAGCTATCGGTCTCTCGTTGCTATTTAGCCTTGGACGAAATTTACCACCCAATTGGGGCTGCATTCGTAAACAACCCAACTCATCGACAACGCCTCATGTTGCAGCAAGGTTCAAGCCAGACGGGGCTGCCACCCTCCTTGGATCCCCTTTCCAAGGGACCTAGGCCTGATCCATCGCTGATGACGCTTCTCCAGACTACAATTTAGGTGGCACAACCACCTAATTCTCAAGCTGGGCTTTTCCCGACTCGCTCGCCGTTACTAAGGGAATCTTCGTAAGTTTTCTCTCCTCCGCTTATTGATATGCTTAAACTCAGCGGGTTGCCCCACCTGATCTTAGATCATGTTCCAAGCTTGCAACTAAGGCAAACGTCAAAATTTGTTTCAGTTAGTGTTACATCGTGCGTAGGACTCCTGGACGCAGTTAGAGACATCGTGTGTTAACTCGATACACCATTCGCCACGCGTAGACTTATAGACAACATTCACTTAAACCAACCGCACAATTAAGGCACGGAGGGTCAATCTCCACATCCGCCATCACTCACAGTGTAAGTTTACTGTAGGTGGGTGGTTAGAATGACGCAAGGCATGACGCCCAAACAGACGTGCTCTCAACCTAACGGCCTCGAGCGCAACTTGCATTCGAAGACTCGATGGTTCACGGGATTCTGCAATTCACACCAAGTGTCGCATTTCGCTACGTTCTTCATCAACACGAGAGCCAAGGTATCCATTGCCAGGAGTCATTTAGATGCTCACTGGAATAACACAAAGCACATCAAAATGATGGCAAGCTCTCCAACAACAACTGTCCTTGGCATAAACTGTGCCGGTTTCTTATTTCTACTCTACTTCTTACTTCAATTGAAGCAAAGATGAAGGCAGCAAATGGAACCCATCCAAACAATGCAAGTGCTAACCGCACAAATACGTAGTTCTCGATGGGTAAGAGTACAATTTCGTAGTTGTTCGAAAAGGAACTCTACAATGATCCTTCCGCAGGTTCACCTACGGAAACCTTGTTACGACTTCTCCTTCCTCTAAATGATAAGGTTCAGTAGACTTCTCGCGTTGCCACAGGCGGCGAACCACCTCTATCGCCACCATCAAAACACTTCACCGGACCATTCAATCGGTAGGAGCGACGGGCGGTGTGTACAAAGGGCAGGGACGTAATCAATGCGAGCTAATGACTCGCGTTTACTAGGAATTCCTCGTTGAAGACCAACAATTGCAATGATCTATCCCCATCACGATGAAATTTTCAAAGATTACCCATGTCTATCGACAAAGGATTAGACTCGCTGAATACATCAGTGTAGCACGCGTGCGGCCCAGAACATCTAAGGGCATCACAGACCTGTTATTGCCTCAAACTTCCATGGCATAAGCGGCCATAGTCCCTCTAAGAAGCTAACCACGATCGGGGCGAGCGTCGTGCTATTGCCAACTCGAGCGGTTCCCAAAAGCGTGTCGACTTGCCGAACGCACGATCGAGTTCACGGTTATGCGGGATAGCGGACATATTTCTCGAGTCGCATATCGGCTCGACTCGGAGCACACATCGGACGTGCGTACGCTCGATCCATATGCTCGTTCCCGACCCAGCTTAAAATTTCCGAATACTCGAGCCAAAGCAAGTTACGTGTTTTCTCGGAGCAATATCGTCCAGGGAGAGCTTCGGGTAAGTAGCCGAATGACCCAAAGCATGCTGGCAGTTTTCACGTGCTCGACTCGAAGCAGGAACTTCCTCGGTCTTGCCTCGAGAAAAATGCCGATTTGCCCGTAGCGTGCTCCGAGTTTTCCATCGTGCGACTAGAAGCAGCTGCTTCCAAGTGCATGCTTCGGGTATTTGCCAGTTTGACCCGCAGCGCACCCCGAGTTTTCACCTTCCCGACTCAAAGCAAGGCCTTCGTCGGGCGTTAAGTTGCGCTCCCTCCCCGATGCGGCCTTCCCCTAAACATCGGGCCGGATCGGGGCGAGCGTCGTGCTATTGCCAACTCGAGCGGTTCCCAAAAGCGTGTCGATTTTCCGGGCGCACGACCGATTGCACTGTCAAACATATTTCTCGAGTCGACTTTTGGCTCCGCTCGAACCACGCTTCAAATATTCATATGCTCGATCAAATGCCTGCGTCAAACTTTCGCATGCCAGACCCAGGGCAAGCGTCAAATTTTCGACTTACTCCACGACCTGAAGAGACCTTCCCAGTTGTCACATGCTCGACCTGGTGCAAGATCGTACAACTTCAAACCCCGAGTGGATACCGACTTAATCTATTTCTGCATCGTACTGATTTGCCGAACGTTCGCTTGACTAAGAGAATGATTTGGGAAAAATGCTCTTCCACTCGGATCTTGCTATGATTATATTAACGCGGTCTTCTTTCGGATGAACCAATCGGTGGCCACCAACTACGGACAAATCTTTTTCTCGAGTCAACTTTGCCGATCGACTCGGAGCATGCTTCAAATGCAAGTATGCTCGATCCTGAGCAAGCTTCGAACTTCCACATGCACGACCCGAAGCAAGGTCTGAGATTTCACACCTTTGACTTAGAGGCTTGGGATCGAGTCGAACTGCGTAGCCTTGGGATCGAGTCGAACTGCGTAGTCTTGGGATCGATTCGAACCAGAGGCTTTTAATCGATCCGAAGTGTCGCGCTCTGACCAATTCGAAATTCCCAGCCTATTGATCGAGTCGAACTTGCATGCCAACCTTCTGACCAAGTCTAACTCATATGCATATGACCATGACTTATCGATGCGAACACGGCTCTCGTGAGCAATACGAATTGATCATTAAAAAAATTGAGATTCCTTGCACACTTGAACAATTGACTCCGACGATCTTCAGACTTGCATAATTGGACTTAATTGTTTCACCGCATATCTGAGTGCCTATTGAAGCTTGTCGATGAAACTGGAACTTATCAAAATGATAACACACTTTAACTTGGACTGATAGCTAATAACTGGATGGCACGGTTGTGACAGTCAGCGATGACGGTCCTTCCGACTGAATTCCGAAGTCTCGTCATTTACATGCTTTCTTTAATCTTGTAGATCTTCTCGAATGACATACGGTACTGCACAGCACACATTCACACACTTTACACTGGGGGATGCACGAGCATTATTGCCTGTTTAACAATGATTTTTCATGAGCTAGCTATTCATGGAACCCTCAAGTTCACAGCAGCAGGAACTCCCGAGTTCTATTCCTCCATCCATCGAGATACCGGTTATTGAAGCCGAAGTTATAGATCCAGCCCCAGACGATAGTCTAGGGGCTCGGTTTATTTTAATCCGCAAGATTCTGTGCCATCGGGTATCTCTGAAGATATGTTAGAACGGATTTGTTTAAGGCACCGTTTGTCGCTTGATGACGTGTTACTGCCTGGGCCGAACGACAGGCCACATGATCCCCGGAGGGGTTTACTGCTTTCAACCGTCACGCTTGCACAGCGGGGACCCTTCCTCCCTTCAATCAATATATAAGGGAGATGTTATCATTTCTTGGCATAGCTCCATCTCAGCTACATCCCAACGGGTATGCTTTGTTGAACAGCACCTTTATCCTGTTTATGGAGATCCTCTTTCGACCGCCGATGCCGATCCAGATCAGATATTTATTTAACGTCAAGAGCCGTGGAGACAGCCCTTCTTTCACCTTTTTGGAAGCGGTCAGGAACTGCCACATTGTACTGGGCTCCTGGGGGAGGCTAAGTTATTATAAAACTGAATGGTTCTACATTCGGTGCCCCCCTGGCTTTGCTAGGCGATGGTTGGATAGACGTAAGTGTTGTCATTTTTCTCTTGAATCATCGAGATATTATTAACTTACTTCAAAACTGACATACTTCCCCTCTTTTATAGCCGGAATCTCTCGACCTGACGGTGCATACTTCCGAGAGCTAGTTCGGATCCTTCAAGCGTTTCAAGGTGAAGAGAGGCATATCGACTAGGTTTTGTCTGAAAAAAATTTGAGGACTGTCTGACTGATAGAACGGTGGCAGAGCATACAGCTGGAAGGGACACTCGGAGTGGTCCCGAAGAAATGGGTGAAGCGCAAAGCGCCTGCAGTCATGATAACCGAAGAAGTTTGATCCATAGAGAACGCCACCGATACCAAGCTCCCAGCTGGGCCTTCTTCCGATGTTCAGGATTCTGGAGGAAAGAGAAAAGGCAAGGCTGCTGCTCACAAATGTTCTAAGTCCGAGAGATTTAAATCCGTGGTTGTGTCCTTGCCCGTTCCGGCGATTAGAATTTCAGAGGTTCCTCCCCCGCAAGTAGAGAATTCCTTTGCAGGGCTTGCTGATATTCCGATTCTGGATTTTGTGTCGTCTCCACACGACGCCGGGATGGAGGAGCTTGATAGTGCTCTTGAACTGAGCGTGTCGCTTGCTATGAGTGCGGCTGACATTTCCAGTTGGTCGGGGGGTACACTTCACTACACTACATGATTCACAACTGTAAATCGTCCAACATAGGAAATTACCAACTCTTCCTTCGTCTCTCATTTTCAGGTACTATGTCTGGAAAAGGATCGATGCTCGGGAATCTCCGCTCAGCCCGAAAGGCCTCTTCTTACTATGATTCCCACAGGAGGGGCTCAGACAGAGATCGCGATCGGGAGTACTCTAACCAGGATAGGTACAGGCGTGACATGGAAAGGGAATACAGACATCGGTCTAGATCACGCTCTCCTCCTCCTAGACTTCCATCTCTACCCCCTATTATTGTTCCACTCCCGCCAGAGCCTTCTCGTCACAGGCCATCTTCCTATACTTCTAGATCTGAGGCTCATCTTCAAAGAGTCGAGACCATGGCCTCTATAACTACAGAGCAGGTCCCAGCCGATCCCACAGGAGAAGGGGCCCTTAAATTGGCTCAGATGAGGAAGGATTTCCTGAATATTTGCTTTGATGACTATGTCTTCCCACCACACTTAAAAAGAATTCCGTCTGGAGTGGAAAACACAATGCATGATTACGTTCATGACATCTACACCCAGTATAGAGAGTGGGCGAAGGCTGCAGAGAAGGCTTCCAAGGTGGCCTTTGAGCGAGCCAAAGCGCTTGAGAAAATGGAGACCGGCCTCGCTCAAAGGGACCGAATCATTCAAGTGCTCACTGCTGAGGCCGAGTCTTCTCGGAAATCGGAGATTGAGGCCACCAAAAAAGCTGACGAAGCGAAGGCGGCAATGGAGAGGTTGGGGCAGACACATATTACCCTGGTGGAGGAGATGGGCCACTGGAACACTATAGTCACCGCCGAGCGGGATGCGGAGGTCAAGGAGCTCAATGAACTCAAGGCCAAATTCGCCGACATGGCCAAGGAAAGGGATGATGCAAACAGCGCAGCCCAGGAGGCGTGCGAGCAGGCTGTTCTGCTTAAGGGTGAGTGGGATGCAGTTGTGGCCAAAGTCCACAAGGTGGAGGCTGAGGTCGAGGAAAAAGTGAAGTCGGCCGAGTCCAGGCTAGAGGCTGACATCGAAGACCTTCTCGTTGTTTATAACGCCAACGTGCTGAGGCACAGGGTCTAGCCTGGCTCAATGATTTTCCGACGCATCTTTACAACGCTTGAGGCCGACTGGTTAAGGAAGAGAGGGAGGCACATCTGGGCGAGTCTGTAGCTGAATTCGAACTCGAGAATCGCATTTTGACTGAAGATGAAAGGAAGATTCTTCACGAGTCAATGATTCTACATGAAAAGGAAAGACTCGGGGGCGCCCAGCACTTTGAACTAGGAGAGGGTTCAGGGGTTGAACATCATGAGGCGAGTCTTGAAATTCCAGTGTCAACCCAGCCCGAATCCTCGTTTGCGGTCGATCTCCAAGCGGTTCCTGCTTACGATCCGGATCAGCCGTAGATACCTCCGGCTACAGCGCAAGTGACAGAAGCCGTTCCGCTGCCGTCAAGTCAAACTGAGGAAGGTATTCTGAACATTCCACAAATCTTTCTTAAGTCGAAATCTTCGTTCGAGTTAAGTTCTAACAGTTCTCTTATTCTTTGTCCAATGATTGATGCTGCACCGACCATGCCTCCTGCTACTCAAGAATCATATCAAACGCTGGAGGCTATCGTGACCGAAGCAATCACCGTAAGTGCAGCTGCCCCACCAGACGATGCTCAGGGGAGCACACTTGTATTTGATGAGCAGTTGATGGAAGAACTCTTTCACCGTCATGGCGGTCCTTTAGCTGACTTATCATTCATCATGGGTGGAGGAGTTCCTACCACAAGCTCTTCGATGCCGACTATTGATGCTCCCAGCGAGGCTCGTTCGGGTACTGAAGAGGAAATATTGGCACAAATCACCGCTGAAATGGATGCCGCAGTGCATGGTGGCAGTTTTGGAGATGGGACGGCAGCACTTGGTCCAGCTCCGCTTAGAATGATATTGCCTGGCGGTACATTTTCTGACACTAGTGTGGCCATGCCATCTTCCACATTTGATCTTGTTCCTCCGACTCCGCCCATAGGGAGCATTCCTATCCACTCGAGTTCGGAGGAGGATGTTGATATAATGCCCTCGCCTGAAGTCAAACCGCCGAAGAGAAAATGCTCAAATAGGAAGATCAGCGGTGGCTCCAGCGGGTCTACGCCGAGAAGGAAGCCAAGGAAGAAGAAAAATTAAACATGCTTCCCCAGTTTATTTTGACTTGCACTTTGTTGGCCGTGATAGATGCGGGTTTGGCCCCTGCTAGTAGGTATTTTTGGAAACTTGTACACGAACTTCTTTTATAAACAATAGAAATGAAACTTCTCTTTTTTGACTTCTTTTCTGTCATTGTGTATTTGCCTAAGTGTTTTAATATCTGAAATGCACTTGTGAAATTTCATCTTCCGAATAAAGTTTGTTTTTGTTCACCAAGTTTGGGTACTGTGGGCATGGTCTGTGACCGGGGAGCAAGTTGAATTTTGCTGTCGAATCGCTTCAGTCGATGGTTGATGCATAAGTTCTATCCCCCAGTCTCGGGGATGAGTTGCGGAGCATCGGCCAGCGATTGATTCTCATTTGTTTATCGACGGTTGGTCACACCGGCTTGAGTTTAAATCATACGTCCGCGCTTTGGGGACTCGAAATTGACATTTGTGCTCCGACTTGCGCTCCGGGAGTTTGGAGTCGATATTTATACTTCGATTTACGCTTCGGGAACTTCAAGTTGGTGTTTACGCTCCGTTTCACACTCTGGGAATCTTGAGTCGATGTTTATACTTTGACTTGCACTCTGGGAGTTAGGAGTTGTCGTTTATACCCTAATTCACGCTCTGGGAATTCGGAATTGATGTTTATACTCCGACTCACACTCTGGGAGTTCGGAGTTGAGGTTTATACTCCGCTTCGCGCTCTGGGAACTCGGAGTTGATGTTTATACTCCAATTCACGCTCTGGGAATTTGGAGTTGATGTTTATACTCTGACTCACACTCTGGGAGTTTGGAGTTGAGGTTTATACTCCGCTTCGCGCTCTGGGAACTCGGAACAATTCGCGCTCTGGGAACTTGGAGTTGGTGTTTATACTCCGGTTCGCACTCTGGGAGTCCGAAGTTGATGTTTATACTCCAATTCGCGCTTTGGGAATTTGTAGTTGATGTTTATACTCCGACTCACACTCTGGGAGTTCGGAGTTGAGGTTTATACTCCGCTTCATGCTCTGGGAACTCGGAGTTGATGTTTATACTCCAATTTGCGCTCTGGGAACTTGGAGTTGATGTTTATACTCCGGTTCGCACTCTGGGAGTCCGGAGTTGATGTTTATACTCCAATTCGCGCTCTGGGAATTTGGAGTTGATGTTTATACTCCGACTCACACTCTAGGAGTTCGGAGTTGAGGTTTATACTCCGCTTCGCGCTCTGGGAACTCGGAGTTGATGTTTAAACTCCAATTCATGCTCTGGGAATTTGGAGTTGATGTTTATACTTTGGTTCGCACTGTGGGAATCCGGAGTTGATGTTTATACTCCAATTCGCGCTCTGGGAATTTGGAGTTGATGTTTATACTCTGGTTCGCACTCTGGGAATCCGGAGTTGATGTTTATACTCCAATTCGCGCTCTGGGAATTTGGAGTTGATGTTTATACTACGGTTCACACTCTGCAAATCTGGAGTTGATGTTTATACTCCAATTCGCGCTCTGGGAATTTGGAGTTGATGTTTATACTCCGGTTCGCACTTTGGGAACTCGGAGTTGGATGAAGGATTGTCATGTATCAATCCTTTCTTGACTTCGATGTGATGGCTGGTCCCCGAGCTCGGGTTTCACTTAGCGAGTGATTGGTTGCATCACAGTCACTCCCTATTTGAATAAATTCCACCGTATGGTGGAACTTAGCTCTCTGTGCATAGTGATGATCGTATAAAGCATTTCTAGTAAATCACAGCTCTGGCTCGAAGAGATTGCATTTTATTGCTGAAATAAGAAAATATGGCAAAGTCAGTTGCCTCATTACAAATTCTAATTTCGAAATTCAAAAACAAATTGCAAAATGGAAAGTAATCTAAATGGATAAAGATAGCCTGTCATGTGTAATAGCGGCGAAGGCTCTCGCTATTCCAAGCTCTTGGCAGAGTTAGACCGTCGACAGTCGATAATTTGAATGTGCCATCCCCGAGCCTTTATTCAATAACATACGGTCCTTCCCATGTCGGTTTCATATGCGAAGGAACCAGATAGATTCTTTTGAGGACGAGATCGCCTAGTTCAAAGGTTCGCGGGCGGACCATGGCGTTGTACAATCGGGCGACACGACTTCGATGCGCAGCTACCCTCAAATCAGCTTCTTCACGCTTCTCATCTAGTAGATCAAGAGATTCAGCAAGTATTATAGCATTCGTCTTTGGATTATAGTATGTCACACGATGAGAAAGTACTTCTACCTCGACTGGAATAATGGCTTCTGAACCGTAAGAAAGAGAGAATGGAGTGTGACCGGTCGCAGTCTTGTGGGTTGTTCGGTAAGCCCATAAAGCCATAGGAAGTTCATCAACCCACTTGCCACCGACCTTTTCCAGTAATTTTTTCAGAATGGATTTTATAACTTTATTAACAGCTTCGATGTGTCGCAGTCCTGTTATTGCCTCAAACTTCCATGGCCTAAGCGGCCATAGTCCCTCTAAGAAGTTGACCACGAAGGGATGACTCCGTGTACCTAGTTAGCAGGCTGTTATCCCGCCTTTTGGCAAGGCCGTGACACCAAGGAATTGACTAGTAATCAATGACGGCCCGTCCTAGAGATCAGTTATACACAGACTCACTATGGATATCGACGAAATTTTTTCGAGCCCGGATCAAGCAAAAATTGGTAGGACATGACAATCTAAGCCATGAGAGCCAACATTCCAAATCTCAGGTCAATCCGAGTTCGTATGCTCAAGTTATGAACGATACAAAATTGGACGAAAATCAATCACCGTTCGACTCGCTCCCTTCGACTCGCTCCACATCCCCCAGATGCCAACTTCGAATCGCTCCGCAACACTCAAAAGCGACCACTTCGACTCGCTTCTCTCAGAGGCCAACTTCAAGTCGTTCAGGTTCAACTCGCTTCACAGCACTCAGAAGCGACCTGCTTCGACTCGCTTCGCTCAGATGCCCTCTTCGACTCGCTCCATTCGAACCACTGATCGACTCCATCAACTTCGACTCCATTGGCGAAGCTACTGCTCAAACCTCTCAGGATGCTCCATTTCAACTCGCTCGACCAGTGCATACTTCGACTAGATCGATCTGGGCACACTTCGACTCGATCGATCTGGGCATACTTCGACTCGATCGATCTGGGCACACTTTGACTCGCTCGATCTGGGCACACTTCGACTCGCACGAAACAACATTAAGGGCAGAGTGAGATTCAGGCGCCATGTCACCGAGTCGAATGGAAGCGAGTCGAAGACGGAAGCGAGTCGAAGGAAACAGCCTACCGAAAACCTCATTTCGTATCGATCATATCTCCTAATCTACAAGTCCAAATGCTATAAAATTTTCACAGACGACTACGTGCATGCTAAAGAATGTCCACGCCAAATTTCGACTCCATTGGATGAAATCTTGATCGAGTCGAAATCTGTTCGTGTCGATCACGGATCGGACCGAAACTTCACAGGCTCGGTCGTGCGTGCCTGGTCATGTGCCAAAGAGGGTCTCCCGAGATCTGAGCGAAATATCAGCCTCCTACACCTATAAATAGACCCCCAAAGCCAACAGAAAAGGGGTTCTTCTTCCTTTTTGAGATCTCCAACGCCCAGACTCTGCCGGATCCAGATCTGAACTCCATTGCTGCTGCTACCAACGAATTTCACTGCTGCAAATCATTGTAATTCGCTGTAATTTGTTGAAATCAATTGTAAACATCAAAAGAAGATCAATAAGGCAAACTACTTCATAGTGGACGTAGGCAATACACCGAACCTCTCTAAATTCTTGTGTGTCCCTGCATTTTAATTATTCTCATTTATGAAATTTGGAGTTTTTGTTAGATAATTCCTCTTTTTCCATTTAATTTCTTCACTTTATCTCTTCAAAAACTTCCGAAGAGTGTTGTGCCTAATTTTGGTACAAACACTTTGGTGCTTTCATTGAGAAAACCCAATTTTTCTCCTGCTCTTTGAATCTCCTATCTATATTGGATTGCATAAATCTAAGAAGAAGATCCAGATCTAGAACTTGGAAGCCCTTCCATTCTATTCAGATTTGCAATCAGATCTAGGAAAGGACTTCATCAATTCATTATGGTGAGCACACGTACCACTTCTACAACTGTTGATCAAGGAGAACGGGATCGACAAAATCCCGTGCTATCACCTCCATCCAACCAAAATGCTGCAGGACCTTCAGATCCGTCAGGTCCAATCACTAGACAAGAATTCCAGACGTTGCTTCAAGTGTTGGCCCAAAGCCGGCAGCAGCTAACTGAACAACTGCGCGCCAACACAGAGTTGACTAATCAGCTAAATCGCTGTTATCCCGCCTTTTGGCAAGGCCGTGACACCAAGAACTTGACTAGAAGCCAATGACAGTTCGTCTTGGAGATCGGTTATATGCAGGCTCACTATGGATATCGACGAACTTTTTCCGAGTCCGGATCGAGCTAAAATTTATATGACACGACAAGCAAAGCTATGAGAGCCAACGTTCCGAATTTCAAGTCAATCGGAGTTCATATGCTCAAGATATTGATCGATCACGGTTGAGAAATCGAAACTTGCATCGATCATAACTCGAGATCTACAAACCCAAATTCCACCAAATTTTAAAAGGAGCTTAAGTACAGCATGAAGAATGTTCTTGCCAAATTTTGACTCGATCGGAGCAAGTCTTGACCGAGTTGAAATTCGTTCGTATCGATCGTGGATGGAAAAACTCCAACTTGCATCGATCATATCTCAAGATCTACAAGTCCAAATGCTATGAAATTTTCACAGCAGCTTAAGTACAACATGAAGAATGTTCCTGCCAAATTTCGACTCGATCAGAGCAAGTCTTGACCGAGTCGAAATTCGTTCGTATCGATCGCGGATGGAAAAACTTCAACTTGCATCGATCATATCTCGAGATCTACAAGTCCAAATGCTATGAAATTTTCACAGTAGCTTAAGTACAACATGAAGAATGTGCTTGCCAAATTTCGACTCGATCGAAGCAAGTCTTGACCGAGTCCAAATTCGTTCGTATCGATCGCGGATGGAAAAACTCCAACTTACATCGATCATATCTCGAGATCTTCAAGTCCAAATGCTATGAAATTTTCATAGCAGCTTAAGTACAACATAAAGAATGTTCCTGCCAAATTTCGACTCGATCGGAGCAAATCTTGATCGAGTCGAAATTCGTTCGTATCGATCGCGGATGGAAAAACTCCAACTTGCATCGATCATATCTCATGATCTACAAGTCCAAATGCTATGAAATTTTCACAAAAGCTTATGTACAACATGAAGAATGTCCATGCCAAATTTCGACTCCATCAGACGCAATCTTGATCGATACGAAATCTGCTCGTATCGATCACGGATCGGACCGAAACTTCACGGCCTTGGGCGCGTGGGCCTGGTCACGTGCCAGAGAGGGTCTCCCGAGATCTGAGCAAAATACCAGCCTCCTACACCTGTAAATAGACCCCCAAAGCCAACAGAAAAGGGGTTCTTCTTCCTCTTTGAGATCCCCAACGCCCGGACTCCGCAAGATCCAGATCTGAACTCCATTACTGTTGTTACCAACGAATTTCACTGCTGCAAATCATTGTTATTCGCTGTAATTTGATGAAATCAATTGTAAACATAAAAGAAAGATCAATAAAGCAAACTACTTCATAGTGGATGTAGGCAATACGCTGAACCACTCTAAATTCTTGTGTCTCCCTGCATTTTAATTATTCTCGTTTCTGAAATTTGGAGTTTTTGTTAGATAAATCCTCTTTTTACATTTAATTTCTTCACTTTATCTCTTCAAAGACTTCCGAAGAGTGTTGTGCCCAATTTTGGTACAAACAATCGCCAAAGGCGAAGAAGATCCAGAAGAGACCAAGGTTCTCACTCTTCCACAGAAAGTTCAGCCTCCTCCGATAGCCAAACTAGATCCACACGTCCACGGCTAGGTATAAGCTACACCCAAGCCACGGGACACCAATCTGCTTCGAACCTTGGGCAACCTAGAGCTGGACCATCCACTAGTCTCGGCACGGAACCTTCAACTCGAGGAGGAGCTTCTCCTTATCATGTTACCGACAACATTGCTACTACCACCACTGCCGAACAGGGAGGTGAGGTTAGAAACCAAGCTGATCCTCAACGTAGCCAACGAGAGCAGACTCCTGAGCCTTATGTCCTTGAGGATGTTGAACCAAGGAGGCGAGGCACGGACCGTCGACCACGTCCGGTCCAGACTCGCGCTGTGGAACCCGACCACACCTTGGCACAACATGCTCCAAATATCTGAACGCCGGATATACCAACGATGATCCGCCAATGATCCGTGAATGTCAGGGTCTCTCTAATGATGACTGGGGAATCTCCCGAAGTCATGCCCCTTTCACCGATGATGTTTTATATGCTGAACCACCTCGGCACTTCAGGATGCCAGCTTTGCCAGTTTATTAAGGAAGTTCTGATCCCAATCAACACGTCCTGAAATACGAATGGCTGATGAATGCTGCTATAGCTGATGACGCAGTAAAGTGCCTTAGTTTCCCCATTTCCCTAGGGGGCATCGCTACCATGTGGTTCACTCGTTTGCCACCGCGATCCATCTCTAACTTTGACCAGATGGCCACCAAGTTTGTCGAGCAATTCCGTATGCACGTAGCGAGGCCTAAGGACGTTAACACTCTGTCTAGTGTCACACAAGCTCCCGGAGAAACACTTAGACGTTACCTGGAGCGATTCCATGTTGCGTGTGCAGAAATAAGCAATCCCAATGATAACTCTATCCTAATGGCACTGACTAAGGGGATTAATGCTGATTCCGAGTTCGGAAATTGGTTAGCTGGAAAACCACCTGCGTCATTGGACCGTTTCTATTCCAAGGCAGCCCAAATCCTGAGAAGGGAGGATGCGAAACAGTCTAGGAAGCAGGATGACGCAGGGCCCAACATCGAAGGAATACAAAGTAACATCGCTGTTAAACAATCCGGAGATAGTTCTGGGAAAATTCAGTTGAACGTACAAAATAAATAGAATCAGCAGAGAGACAATGGAAATCAGAACAAAAAACGCGATCAGAATCGTGGTCCACGGCGTAGAGCTTCCATGTACGATAATTACACTCCATTGAACAAGTCATTGGAAAATGTGTATTTGCAGACCTGCTATACCATGCAGTACAAGAAACCTGCCCCAAAACCGCCAACTGAGAGACAAATCCAAACAGGAAAATTCTGTAGATTCCATGAGAGTTATGGCCACAACACCAATGAGTGTCGTCACTTACAAGACCTCATTGAAAAACTGATACGTGAGCGGAAGCTGGATCAGTATGTGCGGGCGCCCCAGTCTGATGGTGCGGGCCCATGAAATCAGAATCGTGCGCCGAATCAGGAAAGACAGGAGGAACCCGCTCGTACAAGCGGGAGGTTGGTTATCAATACGATAAGTGGTGGTCCTCACCCAGCAGATCGAAGCTGGAAGTAAATGGAGTCGTATGCCAGCTCTATCAGGCATGCAGACTTCGAGTGTTGCAGTAACTTTGATGAAGGAACTCCGGCCAAGCAACAGAAGACGATGACAGATGACATCGTGTACAGGAACAGAGACGTTGATAAAGTTGAAGCCCCCACTATTGATCCACTGGTCATCTCAGCACAAGTAGGTCCCGCTTGGATCAAGAGGATCTTAGTTGTCAGTGGGAGCTCTGTGAATATTTTGTTCAAACGAGCTTATGATCAAATGAAAATGGAAGCCACGGACTTGAAGCCTTGTCAATCCCGAGTCCATGGTTTCAACGGAAGTGCAACTATACCCACCGGAATGGTGGAACTGCCAGTAGAGTTGGGAGTTGGAGAACGTCGGAGAGTCCATATTTTGCAGTTCATTGTTCTGGACATAGACTCCCCTTACAATGCTTTCTTGGGCAGACCAGCCCTCACTGAATTCAGGGTAGCCATCGTCTCGTGGTGTTTGACTTTAAAGATTCCCACTGATTATGGAATAGGAATCATTCATGAAGATCAGGCTGCTGCCAAAGCCTGCTATGTTGCTGAGCTGCGGGAGGCGCAGCGAAAAGAAAAAGAAAAGGGCGTGGAGGAATCTCTTTGCGTCCGTACAACCGATAATTGAAAATTAACGCCCGGGCCCAGGCCCGGGCACCCCGGCCAATTTGTCAAGGATCTTGACCCGAGAGAAACTGAAGACGAAGGAGAATCTAAAGAAAGTCAAGCATCCCCAGCCGAACTGACGATTGATGTCCCAATTGACAATAACGATGATTCGAAAATGATAAAGATTGGATCTCAGCTAAGTCAGCAAACTCAAGAGGAATTGGTTGAATTTCTGCAGGCAAATCTTGACGTATTTGCCTGGACACATTCTGATATGTGTGGGATCTCGCCGGACATCGCGAGCCACACTCTGAACATTGACCCACGGCATGTCCCGGTGAAACAAAAAAGGCGCGGTATGGATCCAGAGAGATCTGCCGCCCTTAAAGAAGAAGTAGAAAAGCTTGAAGTGAACGGATTCATTCGAGATGCGCTATATCCTGAATGGGTGTCAAATCTCGTGCTCGTTCGAAAGCCAAACAGGAAGTGGAGAACATGTGTCGATTATTCCGATCTGAATAAAGCGTGCCCCAAAGACAGTTTCCCGCTTCCTAGAATTGATCAGCTAGTGGATTCGACGGCTAGACATGAACTCTTATCCTTCATGGACGCGTATTCAGGCTACAATCAGATACCGATGCATTTACCCGATCAAGAACATACCAGCTTCGTAACCAATCTGGGACTTTACTGTTACAAGGTTATGCCATTCAGACTCAAGAACGCCGGGGCTACTTACCAACGATGGGTTAATCGGATGTTTGCTAATCAAATCGGGAAAACAATGGAAGTATATGTAGACGACATGCTTGTGAAGTCACAACTCTCCACCGACCATGTTAAAGACCTGGAAACTATGTTCAACATACTTCGGGATTACAAGATGAAGCTCAACCCACTGAAATGTCACTTTGGAGTAGCATCCGGAAAGTTCCTTGGGTTCATCGTTAACGCCCGGGGAATCGAAGCCAATCCCGAAAAGATTTGGGCAATCAGAAATCTTAAAACTCCCAAAACTATAAAGCAAGTCCAGAGTCTCAATGGAAAGGTAGCGGCATTGAGCAGGTTCGTTTCAAAGTCCACTGACAAATGCATTCCTTTCTTCGATCAGTTCCGAAAAGGGAAACGAAACTTTGAATGGACCACGGAGTGTGAAGGCGCTTTACAAGCACTAGTTCAACATCTACCCACACCACCAATATTGTCAAAGCCTATTGATCATGAGAAGTTTTATGCATACTTGGCGATATCAGAAAACGCTATCAGCGCTGCCTTGGTTCGAGAAGAAGACGAGATACAAAAGCCAGTGTACTACGTCAGCAAACGATTGACTGGGGCTGAAAGGAACTATCCAAAGCTAGAAAAGTTGGCTTGTTGCCTTGTAATCGCATCAAGAAAACTCCGACCGTATTTCCAAGCACATCCCATTGTTGTTTACACCGACCAGCCGTTACGACAGATCCTTTCGCGGCCTGAGACGTCTGGTAGGCTACTCAAGTAGAACATCGAACTGAGTCAGTTTGATATTGCTTACACTCCAAGACGAGCAATCCAAGGACAAGTCCTCACTGATTTCATAGTTGAATTTACTATTTCAGAGGACTTTCCCAAAACCAGTAAATCCCCCGAATACGTCTGGAAGCTGTATACTGATGGTGCATCGAACGACCGGTGTTCGGGCGCTGGTGTTGTGCTCGAAACCCCTGAAGGTCGATCTATATGCTACGCTTTGAAGTTTGACTTTCATGCAACCAATAATGAAGCTGAATACGAAGCCCTCTTAGCTGGCTTGAAACTAGCCAGATATTTGAAAATTACCGCTGTGGAAATTTATTGTGATTCACAATTGGTTGTGTGTCAAGTACGGGGGGAGTATCAGGCAAGAGATCGAAGGTTGGTTGCTTACTTAGCTCAAGTTCAGGAAGCACTGAATCAATTCGATTACTACGCCATCTATTGTATACCTCGGGAGCGTAACCAAAAGGCCGATTCATTGGCAAAGCTAGCCAGCACAGGTGAAGCTCAGCAAATGAGACTCGTTCCCGTAGAAACGCTATCTTCCCCAAGTATCGACCGGACAGAAATAAACCGGTTATGCGAAACCGTTCCCGAAAAGGATTCATGGATGACTCCACTCAGAAATTACATTGAGCACGGAACCCTGCCGGAGCGCAGAAGTGAAAAGAGACAAGTCCTTCGGAAGGCCTCATGATTTACCATCCGGAATGGAATCATGTACAGAAGAGGGTACTCAGTTCCCCTACTCCGGTGTGTCGCTCACGATGAAATTAAACAAGTATTGTGCTATGTGCACGAAGGAGAATGTGGCGATCACACCGGAGGGCAAGCACTCGCCAATAAAATACTTCGCTACGGATACTACTGGCCTACCGTGAATCGTGGTGTGTTGGACTATGCAAAGAAATGTTATAGGTGCCAGAAATATGCCCGAATTCCTAGAGCTCCTCCTACCGAGTTAACGCAAATGGTCAGCCCGTGGCCGTTCGCAATGTGGGGCATCGACATCATCGGTGCTCTACCTCTGGCAAAATGTGGTGCGAAGTATGCCATCGCCGCAGTTAATTACTTTACAAAGTGGGCTGAAGCCGAAGCTCTCGCTACCATTACAACGAAGAAAGTAATCAACTTTGTGGTTCGTAACATCATCTGTTGATTCGGTCTCCCACACACCATTATTACGGACAACGGAACCCAATTCGACAGTGCTGAATTCAAAGATTTCTGCAAAAGATTTCACATCCAAAAGAAATTCTCCGCAGTTGCACACCCTCAGGCAAACGGACAGGTCGAAGCAGTTAATAAAGTTATAAAGTCCATCCTGAAGAAACGACCGGAAAAGGTCGGGGGCAAGTGGGTCGATGAACATCCTATGGCTCTATGGGCTTACCGAACAACCCACAAGACCGCGACCGGCCACACTCTGTTCTCTCTTTCTTACGGTTCAGAGGCCGTTATTCCAGTCGAGCTAGAAGTACCTTCTCATCGTGTGACATACTATGATCCAAAGACAAATGCTATATTACGTGCTGAATCTCTCGATCTACTAGATGAGAAGCGTGAAGAAGCTGATTTGCGGGCAGCTGTGCATCGAAGTCGAGTCACCCGATTGTACAACGCCAAGGTCCGTCCGCGAACCTTCGAACTAGGCGATCTCGTCTTAAAGAGAATCTATCCGGTTCCTTAACATATGAAGCCGACATGGGAAGGACCGTATGTTATTGAACGAAGGCTTGGAGATGGCACATTCAAGTTATCGACCGTCGATGGTCTTACCCTGCCAAGAGCTCGGAATAGCGAGAGCCTTCGCCGTTATTACACCTGACAGGCTATTTTTATCCATTTAGTTTACTTTCCTTTTCTGCAATTTGTTTATGCATTTCAAAATTAGAACTTGTAATAAGGCAACTGACTTTTCCATACTTTCTTATTTCAGCAATAAAATGCAACCTCTTCGAGCCAGAGCTGTGATTTACTTGAAATACTTCACATGACCATCACTATGCACGGAGAGCTAAGTTTCACCATACGGTGGGATTTATTCAAATAGAGAGTGACTGCGATGCAACCAATCACTCGCTAAGTGAAAACCGTGCTCGTGGGCAAGCCATTACATCAAAGTCAAAAAAGGATTGACACATGACAATCCTTCATCAACTCCGAGTTCCTAGAGTGCGAACCGGAGTATGAACATAGACTCCGAACTACCAGAGCGTGAGTCGGAGTATAAACATCAACTCCGTATTCCCAAAGTGCGAAGCGGAGTATAAACATCAACTCCGTATTCCCAGAGTGCGAAGCGGAGTATAAACATCAACTCCGAACTCCCAGAGCGCGAGTCGGAGTATAAACATCAACTCCGAACTCCCAGAGTGCGAGTCGGGGTATGAACATCAACTCCATATTCCCAGAGCGCGGAGCGGAGTATAAACATCAACTCTGAACTCCCATAGCGCGAGTCAGAGTATAAACATCAACTCCGAACTCCCAGAGCGCGAGTCGGAGTATAAACATCAACTCCGAACTCCCAGAGCGAGAGTCGGAGTATAAACATCAACTCTGTATTCCCAGAGTGCGAAGCGGAGTATAAACATCCACTCCGAACTCCCAGAGCGTGGGTCGGAGTATAAACATCAACTCCAAACTCCCGGAGCGTGAGTTGGAGTACAAATGTCAATTCCAAGTCCCCAGATAGCGGACATATGACCAAAACTCAAGCCGGCGTGACCAACCGCCAGTAAACGAATAAGGATCTCCGGAGTGCGGATAAGATCATCGACAATCAAACAAGCATGGATGCATTGCCCAATCTCCGCTTGCCTCAGACGTCCGTTCGATGACACTAGACTCAACATGTTATAGGTAAAAAGCGATCGTCGACTGATGGTCTACAACTCAACCCCAAGACTGGGGGGCAGAACTTAAGCATCAACCATTGATTGAAGTGATGCGACATCAGAATTCAACTCGCTTCCTGGTCGCAAGTCATGTCCACAGTTTTCGAACTTCGCAAACAAAAACGAACTTCATTCGGAGGCTAAAACTTCACAAGTGAATTTCAGATATTGAAACACTTAGGCAAATACACAATGACAGAAAAGAATCCAAAAAAGAGAAGTTTCATTTCTATCATTTACAAAAGAAGTTCGTGTACAAGTTTCCAAAATTCCTACTAGCAGGGGCTGAACCCGCATCTATACATGGCCAACAAAATGAAAGTCAAAATACACCGGAGAAGCATGATTAATCTTTCTTCTTCCTTGGCTTCCTCCTCGGTGTAGACCCGCTGGAGCCACCGCTAGTCTTCCTCTTCGAGCCTTTGCTTTTCGGCGGTTGGTCTTCAGGTGAGGGCATTATGTCAATGTCCTCCTCCGAGCTCGTGTGAATAAGAATGCTCCTTGCGGGCGGAGTCGGAGGAACAGGATCAATTACAGAAGGTGGAAGGGGCACGCTGGTGATGAAAACAGTACCGCTGGGTGATATCATGCTAAGGGGAGCAGGTCCTTGTACTGCCATCCCACCTCCGAAACTGCCACCATGAGCCGCTGCTGCCATTTCAGCGTCGATTTGGGCGAACATCTGCTCTTCAGTTACTGCTCGAGCCCCGCTGAGAGCATCAGCGGTCAGCATGGATGAACTTGCAGCAGGATCAGTTCCACTCATGACAGATTGCAGGTCAGCAAGAGGATCGCCGTGGCGACGAAAGAGTTCATCCATTAGCTGCTCGTCAAACATAATTGTACCTCCCTGTAGATCGTCAAGCGGAGCAGTTGTACTCATGGTGATTGCTTTGGTCGCAATAGCCTCCTGCATTTGATATAACTCTTGAGTAGCAAGTGGCATGGCCGGTGCGGCATCAATTACTGGACAAAGAATGAGAAAACTGTTAGAACTTAACTCGATCGAAGATTTCGACTTAAGAAATATATGTGGAATGTTCAGAATACCTTCCTCAGTTTGACTCGTATGCGGTGGAGCAGCATCAGTAACTTGTGCTACACCTGAAGACATCTGCGGTTGATCTAGATTATAAGCAGGAATGGCCTGGGGATCAGCCGCGGACGAGGGTTTGGGCTGGGTTGACGTGGGAACTTCAAGACTTGCTTCATGGTGGTCAACTCAAGAACCCTCTCCCACTTCAAAGTGCTGGGCGCCAAGTCTTTCCTTCTCACGTAGAATCATCGACACATGGAGAATCCTCTTTTCATCATCAGTCAGAATGCGATTATCGAGTTCGAATTCATCCACGGACTCGCCCTGATGCGCCTCTTTCTCCTCCTCGACCAGTCGGCCCCAAGCATTATAGAGATGCATCGGAAAATCATCGAGCCAGGCTAGGCCCCTGTGCCTCAACACGTTAGCATTGTAGACAACAAGAAGGTCTTCGATGTTAGCCTCTAGCCTGGACTCGGCCAACTTCACCCTCTCCTCGACCTCGGTCTCCACGTTCTGGACCTTAGCCACAGCCTCATCCCGTTCACCCCTGAGCAGGACAGCTTGTTCGCACGCCTCATGGGCTGCGTTGTTCGCGTCATCTTTCTCCTTGGCCATATCAGCAAATTTGGCCATAAGTTCATTAAGCTCCTTGACTGCCGCGCCCCGCTCGGCAATGACTTTGGTGTTCCGGTGGCCCATCTCCTCCACTAGGGCAACGTGAGTCTGTCCCAACCTGCCCATCTCTGCCTTAGCTTCGTCGGCCCTTTTAACGGCCTCAATCTCAGATTTCCGAGAAGACTCGGACTCAGCGGAGAGTACCTAAATAATCCGGTACCTTTTTGCGAGCTCGGTCTCCATCTTCTCGAGCGCTTTGGCTCGCTCAAATGCCACTTTAGAAGCTTTCTCAGCAGCCTTTTCCCACTCCCGGTACTAGGTGTATATTTCGTGAACAAAGTCATGCACCGTGTTTTCCACCCCTGGTGGAATTCCCTTTAAGTGTGGTGGGAAGACATAACCGTCGAAATAGATGTTCGGAAAGTCCTTCCTCATCTGGGCCAATTTGAGGGCCCCATCTCCTATGGGGTCAGTTGGGACCTTCTCTATAATCATGGAGGCCGTGGTCTCGACTCTCTGAAGACGAGTTTCGGACTTAGAAGCATGAGAAGACGGCCTATGACGAGGAGGATCTGGTGGATTTGAAGTTTGAACAGGAGGAGGAGACGGAAGTCTAGGAGGAGGAGAGCGTGATCTGGATCGATGTCTATCCTCCCTGTCACGTTCGTACCTATCCTGGTTAGAGTGTTCGCGATCACGATCTCTATCTGAATCCCTCTTAGGGGAATCATAGTAACCAGAAGCTTTTCGGGCTGAACGGAGATTCCCGAGCATCGATCCCCTTCCAGACATTGTACCTGAAAATGATAAACGAAGAAAGAGTTAGTAACTTCCTGAGTTGGACGAAGTACAGTTGTTGTTTGTACCAAAATTGGGCACAACACTCTTTGGAAGTCTTTGAAGAGATAAAGTGAAGAAATTAAATGAAAAAAGAGGAATTATCTAACAAAAACTCCAAATTTCAGAAATGAGAATAATTAAAGTGCAAGGAGACACAAGAATTTAGAGTGGTTCGGCGTATAGCCTACGTCCACTATAAAGTAGTTTGCTTTATTGATATTTCTTTTGTGTTTACAAGTGAATTCAATGATTTACAGCAGTCAATTGTGATTTGCAGCAGTGAATTTTGTTTATGGCAGCAGCAATTGAGTTCAGATCTGGATCTGGCGGAATCCGGGCGTTGGAGATCTCAAAGAAGAAGCAGAACCCCTTTTCTATTGGCTTTGGGGGTCTATTTATAGGTGTAGGAGGCTTATATTTTGCTCAGATCTCGGGAGACACTCTCTGGCACGTGACCAGGCCCGCACGCCCAAGCCCGTGAAGTTTCGGTCCGATCCGTGATCGATACTAACAGATTTTGACTCGATCAAGATTTCATCCAATGGAGTCGAAATTTGGCGTGGACATTCTTTAGCATGCACGTAGTCTTTTGTGAAAATTTCATAGCATTTGGACTTGTATTTTGGGAGATATGATCTATACGAAATGGAGTTTTCAGTAGGCTGTTTCCATCGACTCGCTTCCGTTTCGACTCGCTTCTGCTTCGACTCGGTGACGTGGCGCTTTCTGGATCGCTCAACCTTTACGTTGTTTTGACCGAGTCGAAGCGCGCATTGATTAAGCGAGTCGAAGTGAGCCATGATTGATCGAGTCGAAGTGAGCCATGATTGATCGAGTCGAAGCGTGCACTTTAGATTGTTCCAAACTGGAGCGAGTCGAAGAGAGTAGTTCTGGGAGGTTTGAGTAGTGGAGTCGAAGGTTATGGAGTCGCTCAATGGTTCGAGGGGAGCAAGTCAAAGAAGGCCTCTGAGCGAAGCTAGTCGAAGCAGGTACTTCAGATGGCTGTGAAGCGAGTCGAACAGGAACGAGTCAGAGTTATCATCTGAGGGACATGGAGCGAGTCGAAGGGAGCGAGTCGAAGGAGCAAGTCAAAGGAGCGAGTCGAACGGTAATTGTTTTTCGTCCAATTTTGTATCCTTCATAACTTGAGCATACGGACTCGGATTGACTTGAGATTTGGAACGTTGGCTCTCATGGTTAGCTTGTTATGTCCTACCAATTTTGGCTTGATCCGGACTCAGACAAAATTCATCGATATCTGTAGTGAGCCCGTGTATAACTGATCTCTAGGATGGGCCGTCATTGGTTATTAGTCAATTCCTTGGTGTTACGGCCTTGACAAAAGGCGAGATAACATTTGCCCCCCAAAGTAAATCTTGTGGGAACATGACGTGCTTTGAAATACTGCTATCCTTACTCTGAATAGTTATTGTCTTTTCGATGGAAGTGGTGACCTTCGACCGTTCTTCTTGATAATGTAAACTGTTGACTGCCGACAGCTGTACCATGTATCGTTGCAACTGATTGCTGTATGCCATCGGTTTTCCGTTCGTTGTTGTAATCGTTATTGGATGTGTTTCTAATTCCTGAAAATACAGAATATTGAATACTAGTTTGACATTCATGCATATACGTTAACCTGACTCCCGTTAACGTCTGTACGTTCTCTAGTCGTTGTCAGTTTATTGTTTTTGAATTCCGTATTGATCCTCTCCTGAACCGATGTGAAATTCGTTGCAACAACGCTTGACGATTACTTTTGAATGTTTCTTTGTAACGGTCCTCTCCTGAATCGATGGGGAGGATTGAAACATCAAAGATAATTTCCATTAGATTCATGGATGCGAAGTAAGTATGTCGAGTTGGTGGAGTTGGAAATCAATGGATACGAAGTGCTTGTTCGACTCGAAGGTGGACGTGAACTGAGCGAGTCAAAATGGGGCGAGCGAAATGAATTTTCCTGATGGCTATGAACTGAGCGAGTCGAAGTGTGCCCGTATCGAGAGAGTCGAAGTAAGCATTTGGTCGAGCGAGTCAAAGCAAGCTCTAGTCGAGCGAGTCGAAATGGGCTTCCCTGATGGATTCGAACTGCTTGTTTTGTCGCACCGGAGAGGGAGTCGAGGACAATCGATACGAAAGGGAGCTACGCATCAATGCACTGAAGAGGGAGTCGAAGCACGTGTTCGACTCCATTGGGATTCGAATCATTTGTTCCCCTTGCTTTCGAGTCCATATAAATACTTCGTACTTAGCCATTTTTTCACTTTTTACCTTTCATCTTTATCTGCCTTGCCTTCGTATCGTTCCAGAGCATTTCAAGAGAGAAAAACCTTTGCCTTCGAATCGATTCCTATCTTCGACCATTTGAACTTAACTTTCAGATCTAGGTAATCAATAAACTAATCCACGCGTAAACGATGAAGCTCGGGTTTTCTTATCAAATCAATCAAAGTCGTGGTCGATCGAACGCTCTCTGGCCTCCGCTTCGTGTCGATGGAGTATGGGTTTCAAGATGATGAGGCGAAGGTCTTCGTATCGATCGATGGTGGAGCTTTGCTTTGAATCGAGCGCTCTGAATTCATTGATCGATACGAAGGGGTTGCGCCTGATGGACTCGAAATGATGGCCTCGAATTGAGTCGAAAAGTATATCTTTTGATCGAGTCGAAATAGAGGCCTTGGAACGGTTCGAAGCGGAGTGCCTGGAGATCGAGTCGAACTGTGTAGTTCTTGATCGAGTCGAAGCAGAGGCTTCGAAGCGAGTCGAAGCACGTGGCTTCGGACCGAGTCGAAGGACAAGGTCTTGGATCGAGTCGAACTGCACACTCCCGAACGATCGATTCGAACTCGAGCCTTAGTGAACGATTCGAATTTGAACTTGAATAATTGCCTTGAACTCGAACTTTTGATGTTTGACCATTGGTTAAATTTCGACGATTCCGAAAATTCTAGTGCCTTTGACCACTTAGCTCCGACGAGCTTCAGATTTGCTTAACTGGACTTAATTGTTTCACCGCCCACCTGATTGCCTATTGAAGTTCGTCGATGAAACTGGAACTTAAAATAATAACACATTTTAACTTGGTCTGATAGCTAATAAGTGGATGGCATGGTTGTGACGGTCAGCAATGACGGTCCTTCCGACTGAATTCCGAAGCCTCGTCGTTTACATGTTTTCCTCAATCTGGTTAATCTTTCCAAATAATATACAGTACTGCACTACACTGCACAACACGCTCACGCACTTTACACTGGGGGATGCACGAGTGTTATTTGTCAATTTAACAATGATTTTTTATAAGCTAGCTAGTTATGGATCCTTCAAGTTCTCAGCAGCCGGAATTCCCAAGTTCTATTCCTCCAACCATAGAGATACTGGTTATCGAAGCCGAAGTCATAGAGCCAGCTCCGGATGAGCGTCCGGGTGCTCGGTTTATTCTCAATCCATCAGATTCCGCGCCGTCGGGTATCTCCGAAGATATGTTAGGACGGATTTTCTTAAGGCATGGTTTGTCGCTTGACGACGTGCTACTTCCTGGGCCAACTGACAGGCCACATAATCCCCCGGAGGGGTTTACTGCTTTCAACCGTCACGCGTGCACAGCGGGGACACTTCCTCCCTTCAATGAATATATAAGGGAGATGTTATCGTTTCTCGGCATAGCTCCATCTCAGCTACACCCCAACGGGTATGCCTTATTGAACAGCATCTTTGTTCTTTTTATGGAGATCCTCTTTCGACCGCCGAAGCCGATCGAGATCCGATATTTATTCAATATCAAGAGCCGTGGAGACAGCCCCTCTTTCACCTTCATGGAAGTGGTCAGGAGCTGCTACATTGTACAGGGCTCCTGGGGAAGGCTAAGTTATTATAAAACCGAATGGTTCTACGTTCGGTGCCCCTCGGGATTTGCTGGGCGGTGGTTGGATAGACGTAAGTGTTGCCACTTCTCTCTTGAATCATTGTGATACTAGTAACTGACTTCGAAACTGACATACTTTTCCTTTCCTGTAGCCGCAATCTCTCGTCCCGATGGCGGATACTTCAGAGAGCTTGTTCGGATTCTTCAAGCGTTTCCGAGCGAAGAGAGACACATAGACTTAGTCCTGACCGACAGGAATTTGAGGGCTGTCGGGCTGATAGAACGGAGACAGAGCATACATCTGGAAGTGATACATAGGGTGGTCCTGAAGAAACGGGTGAAGCGTAAAGCGCCCGCAGTCGTGATCACTGAAGAAGTTGATCCAGAAAGAACGCCCACCGATACTGATCTCCCGGCCGGTTCTCCTTCCGATGTTCAGGATTCCGGAGGAAAGAGAAAAGGCAAGGTTGTTGCTCACAAACGCCCTAAATCTAATAGATTTAAATCCGTGGTCGTGTCTTTACCTTTCCAGGGGATTAGAATTTCACAAGCTCCTCCCCCGCAAGTGGAAAGTCCCTTTGCAGGGCTTGCTGATATTCCAATCTCGGATTTCGTGTCGTCTCCACACGACGCCGGGACGGAGGGACTTGATAGTGCTTTTGAGCTGAGCGGGTCGCTTGCTACGACTGCGGCCGACATTTTCGGTTGGTCGGGGGGTTGCACATGCATACACTTCAATACACTGCGCAATTCACGACTGTAACTCGACCAACATAAGAAGTTACTAACTCTTTCCTTGTTGTTCAGACAGAGATCACGATCGTGAATATGCTAATCAGGACAGGTGCGGGCGAGACAGGTAGTATAAACATCGATCCAGATCACGATGTCCTCCTCCTAGACTTCCGTCTCCTCCTCCTGTTCAAACTTCATATCCACCAAAGCTTCCTCGTCACAGGCCGTCCTCTCACGCTTCTCGGTCCGAAATTCATCTTCAGAGAACCGAGACTATGGCTTCCATGGTTACAGAGCAAGTCCCTACGGAGCCCACAGGAGAAGGGGCCCTTAAATTAGCTCAGATGAAGAAGGATTTTCCGAACATCTGTTTCGACGGTTATGTCTTCCCACCAAACTTGAAAAGGATTCCGTCTGGAGTGGAAAACACGATGCATGAGTACATTCATGACATCTACACTTAGTACAAATAGTGGGCAAAGGCTGTGGAGAAGGCTTCTAAGGTGGCTGCTGAGCGAGCCAAAGCGCTCGAGAAGATGGAGACCGAGCTCGCAAAATGGGATCGGATTTGTAACGACCCGACTTCCTATGCCCAGAAAGTCGCATCATTATGAAGAAAGAAAGGGGTAGAAAATAGAAAAGAAGAGAAGAAAGAAAGAAAGAACAACAACGATCTCACAGCGGAACGAATAAATTATATTAATAACATAAACTATTACATAGTTTACAACAATTTACAGAGTTACACAGCATATACATCACTTACTAGACAGTTATAAACATCTGTCTAGACATTACAACTCAAATACAAGACAAGACACTATCACAGATATCAACACAGCGGAATACTATATCTACGAACGCCGAAGCCTCCTGCTCCATTGCTCCTCCAAAATATTCGTCAAAGCTAAACCTGAATCCCTTGGCTACTCGTAAAAATTTGAGTACCCAAGAGTTTATAAAACAGAAATAAACACTTGGGTCAGACATGGGTCTGGTGTGAGTAAACGGGTTAAAATTGTTTAACTTCAAAACCTTTTGAAAACAAAGGTATCACGTAAGACTTCCCACACATAAACATGGAAAAGTTTTTACCTTACGCTAACCAAAACATTTGATAGGAAATCCAGTTATATTATAATAGGGTCTAGGGTTTTCAAGTAAAATACAGAAATAGCTGAAATGCTTACATCTCACATTCCAACATAGTTGGGCACAACTAATACGTACGGCACTTATTGGAGTTTGGATTCCATACAATGGCAGGGCTACTGGGGTACCGCCCGTCACAGTACGTGGCCTAGATCACCGTACCGAGGAGTACGCCCGCTCCCCTGCAACACAAAGCCGGAACCATCCCTTACTGGATAATCCCGAACAAGATAACCCCGTAGTTGGCGCGACCAACCACACACTAAGCCGAATGAAAAGAAAAGGGACCTCTAGACAGGGATCTATCTTGCTCTCAGTGGGTGCTACCCACGAAGCCTTGCTGCACCTCCCCTATTTTAGCCATTCCCGGTTGATGAGGCTTGAGGTTACGATTACCTTTAATCAGAACATATCACTTAGAATGCTCATCGTCCGCCTGACGATGTGCTGAAAGCATTCAATCCATACAAGTTCGTTCCGGGTTCGAACGAAACCGAAGGCATTATCTCGTTACACTCGTTTTGGAATCACCCTCAGAGTTAACGACAATAACCCTTGCACTCTAAATCTTCATCTTCACTTGAGATTCACGACCTATCGTTAATTTGGATCGATGTGGTATTCGGGTCTTCAGACCTGGAATTCCGGTATACGGAAACCCGATCCCGGTCTCATCGAAATCCAAAACGTATCTTTTAAGGGCCAAGTTGTTTTAAGGTTAAAACAATCCAATTCTTATCTATATACACAAAGATAGATAATTCAATAGATAATCTACATTATCATCCCAAACAGATAATTCACATTATCATTATAATTCAACCAAACATCCATATCATATATCAATCATATCTCATCAGAGATATCAAACAATGAAATACATTCAATCTCATTCATCCATCCTTAAGCAATGATTTATATCATCTAATTAATTTAAAGTGAATTAAACTAATTACTTCATTCTATAAATCCTGCTTACTTAATTATTAATTAAACCAATTAATTAATCATTACTCTAAGTATCCATCTAAATTAATCATTCCTGATTAATTACCCTTTAATTACTTTAAGTAATTAATACTTAATTAATTTCATAAATTAATTATCTTAAACCATTACAGTAATTAATCTTTAATTACTTCATTAATTAATTAACTATATTTAATTATCTTAATCCTTAATTAATTACAATTAATCAATTACTTTAATCACTTATTATTTATTAATTAATCTTAATTAATCAATTCTTAATTACATCATTAATTTTATTAATTAATGATCCTTAATTACTCTTAATTAATTATCTTATTTAAATTAATTACATTTAATAATTTATTAGTCGCATTTATTAATCACCTTTGATTAATCTCATTTAGTAATTAACTTCCCTTAATTACTCCACTTCATAAATTAATTACTCCTTAATTAATTATCCTTTAATTAATCCTTTGATTAATTATTCAAAAGTAATTAAACTCAAATTACTTTCATTATTAAAATCATCTTTAGTTAATTATATCCATTAATTAACTTTAATTACTTTCCTAAGTAATTACACTTCATTAATTACATCCAGTAATTACCATTAATTTAATCTTTAATTAATTAATCTCTAATTTCTTTCATTAATTAATCTCCAATTACTTAATTAATTATTCTTTAATAGTTAATTAATAGACCTTAATTATTAATTAATATCCCTTAATAACAAATTAATCCATCCTTAATTACAAGTTGATTAATCCTTAATTAATCTTTAATTACAAATTAATTATTCCTTAATTATTAATTAATAAAACCTAATTATTAATTAATAAAACTTAATTACAAATTAAGTACTTCTTAATTACCAATTAATTTACCTCTAATTACAAATTAAGTTTTCTTTAATTACTAAATTAATTAGTCCCTAATCACAACTTAATCAACCTCTAACCACTTAATTAATTCATTTCTAATCATTAATTAATCCTTAATCATTAGTTAATTAAATTAATTAATTTCTCTTAATTAATTTCTTAACTAGTCCTTTATCATTAATTAATTACGTTAATTAATCATACTTTAATTTTCTTAATTAACTTAATTAATTTCAAACCATTAAACCTTAATTATCTTAAGATAAAACATCTTCTTATAATGATCTAATTATCATTAACATATTAAAATGTTTTATCTTTAAAATTAGCTTCCTTAATTAAACATTTAATTAAGTTTTGAAATAAAAATAAACCTTTAACTTGATATATTAAAATTACCAAATCATATCTTCCTTTAAATACTTAAAATATTATCAAGTAGTAGTTTAAAACTAGTTTCTGTTTCAAAAACCTTGTTAAAAAAAACTTTTAAAAACCAGCTTACACTCACGAACATACTCTAAACGAACCCGAGCAAAACTTGCCTTTCCCCGAGTCTACTTCGTGTTTTCCCCGAACACCATCTGCTTCGAGAAAACCACGCATCCTCTCGAGTTCGACCCGAGCACAAAGCTTCTTCCCCAAACTCCCCTAACAACCCCAGATATTACGTACACATGTGCACGTGCACGTTGAACTACTCAACTCCGACCATCTCTCCGATCATCGCCAAACTGCCCACGACCTCGACAATCAATACGTCCACCCATATAACTGAATTCGATAGCAAATCGAATTCGAACCAAACGAGAAACGCCTGGAACCCACCTCGATCGATAAAAACTCACGCCGACGACGATCTCGTCCATCGAAACTCTTGTCCTTCCGACCATAGCAACGCCTCGACTTCCAGCTTCGTTCCCCACTCACGCGATCACCTCCGATGCTCCATAGCCAACGCCATCACCTCGCAAACACTCTCGACTAAAACACACAGCAAAACCCTACTCCGCCAATCTCAGACCACCACGATGATCAGAAAAATCTCCACTTATTTTTCCTGGGTTCCCCCACCTTCCATCCTCCTCCAGTCGAAGCCACGACTACCATAGATATTCCGACCACCAGAATTTTCCCAAAATGCAATTTCCGTTCATCCCACGATTTTTCTTTCAAAACACTGTTAAAAATCTTGATTCCAATTTCAAAAATCATCGTTTTCGAAAACGATTTAGATTATATAAGTAAATCAAATAATTAAGGAAATCGAATTTTTATCATATATTGAGTTCCACTGCATATTCTCGTTCCAGGTTAAACTACTTGTTAACCATACTTACAAGTATTTTTAAAATTAAGTTCTGGTAATTTTAAATCCATTTTGTTTTAACATAACAATCTATAGAAGATTATGGGGAGAGGAATTGAATTTTTAACAGGTTTTAAAAACCTGTAAACAAGAACAGAGGCAATTATGGTTGTTCCCAAACATGCACAACCAAATCCACCTATATACATATACATATAAGCATAATTTATACCATACATTAAAGATCATCTCAAGCAAACATCATAAACAGACTTAAATTATTTTTAGAAAAAAAAGTTTACTCACTTATACATACAGGCATAAACATTCATATACACAGAGCTATTTATATCTATATGTACATGCATCTATATCTATGAACACATGTAATCCATATTGTACAGATATTCATCACAACATTTAAGCATAAACATAGGTTTAAAACTGTTTTTAAATTCAATGTTTACTCACCAGTTTAAAGAAGAACAGAGCCTCCATTTTGAAAAGCTTGAAAACTGAAATCCCTTTTTTTTTTTTAAGCCTTGCACTTCAATGCTTTTGATTCTAGGTTTTACTTGATTATATTGCTTTGGAACTGAGTTGCTCCTTTGAAACTTGTGTGCTTGATTTGAAAATGCAGTTGACAATTTCCAGATTGCATTTGAAAATGTTACAGGTTTGCTTTAGAACTCAGATTTGAAAATGTACAGGGTTTTGATTTGCTTGTTTGAAATGAAGATGATTACTGATTTATTTTGAACATGATTTCTTTGCTGGTTTGTTTTTAAGTTACAGACTCTTTCTTTGTTTTTAGAATGTGAAGATAGGAAAAAAGAAAAGAAGTGAATAGATATATGTTTATATAGATTAAATTCAGTTTTTATTAAAGAAAATAAAAATAAAAATAAGGTGACACTTGTAAAATTTCCTAACATTTGTCATATTGACATGCCTATAAATTAACACATGTCACTTAAAGTAATTATTATTTGTAATTAAATGTTAATATAAGATTAGTGTAAACTTAGGCTTAATTAATTAGTTAATATGTACTTATTTATATGTAGATAAATTTTAAAATAAATAAACCAATTATATTTATAAATAAAAGTTTATACCAATATTTTAAAATCCAAAACAATTTAAATATCTATCTTTGAATTTCAAAACTTTAAATTCAAATTCAAATTAAATTCTAAAATTAAATTTTTAAATCAAGTTATATACATACATATATATAACTACCCAAGTTCCATTTGAAATAACAATCCTATTTTTATTAAAAATCTATTTGTAAAAACAATATATTATTAATATTGTTTGGAAATAACACATTTGTAAATTTTAAATAATTTATAAAAGACATTATCACATTATCAAGCAATATTTAAAAAGAAATAAAACAAACTTTTTTGTAAATCTTATTTAAATTTAAAACTTAAGTTATAATATGATTTTAAACCATTATACATTTTCCTTAAGTATTTTAAAACTATATAGTTAACTATCTGATAAATCTTTGAAAATCTTTATATTAAATTATAATTTCCAAAAATTACCAAAATTTATTAGAATTTGAAAATTATGTTTTATTTGTTAAATTCAATCCAAAGCTTTTCTATTTACAATATATACAATTATATATACATTATAAATAGAAAACAATTTAATTAGCTTTTAAAAGATAAATATTTACCAATTTAATATTTATAAAAGAAGATTGTTAAACCAATTTAAATCTTTATTAACAAAGATTATTAAATCAATTTAATTATTTAAACAGATTATTAAATTGATTATTGCCCAAAATTCCGGGATATCACATTCCTCCCCCCTTAAAATAATTTCGTCCCAGAAATTTAAAACAAAGGTAATTTAATAATCTATTTAAGATTTAAATTTTAAAAACACAATCATATATTTTCAACCATAGCAACCAATCATCCAAACAAACAATTCTAATTATCTAGACAAAATTCTGGATAGAATTTCCTCGAGTTTCCCCAAGTATATATCGAGATACTCGCTCTATAGAATCCAATCAATATTACTAAGCTACAGAGCTCCTACTCATCTAGATCTATAAAACTAAACAGGATATCAGACTACTGACGAGTCTGATTCAACAACCAAACCTTCCTGAACTGCTGGTTCCAAAATCAGAGATAGATCAAATACGTACTCCCTCAGATACGTGAAATACAACGAATCTCAGTTATCCAAACTGGCAATTCAATCCTGTAGACCAAGCTCTTATCCAAATCAAATCTCCGTCTTCGAAATCCAAATTCCTTTGTCTCTTATTTACAAAACTCTTCTAATGATCTTGGCTGTCAATATCCTTCCTGATCAGCTCAACCTTTGCCGATGCTTCTAGAAACAACTAGATCAAAAACAACCCAACACAATGATCTTCTCAAGATCAACCAAAACCAAAAACAAACTCTACTCCTCAAATATCAGAAGACTAATCTTACTCCTTCAATCTAGAAAAGACAAACAGATGCACTCCCAAACTGCTTCCGCTGCACAACTCTGATCTGGAATAGATGAGAATGTCATCAGAGAAACTCGAGCACAAACTTGATCATCCACAGTTCACCATATCAATAAAATCTTAGTGAACCATTCTACTTGGTCAAAAACACCTTAACAGAATCCTCACCAGAAAATTAGGTGTGGTCAATCCCTCTCCAAAGAATCCTGAGCTGCTTCACCAAATTATTCTCTAGGAGACATTCTTCTACTAAGCTGAACTTCTGGTAACTCCACGAATCAAGTCGATACGGAATCTTAATCTCCAATAATCCCAAGAGAATACTTAAACAATCGCAAGTCACTTTTGCGATCAGCTCAGCCTAATTTCCAAAGATAACTGTTCTCTCTTCACTAATCAGAACAGCTTATACTTATCTATCCTATCTATCAAAGAAATGGATCCACTCTGCTGCTTCTGAACTTCTCTTTCACTGCTCAGCCAGAAAACTTCCTGCCAATACAGAACACTCCGAGCTGCACTGCTGCCACAGATGCCAAAGACTTCCTTATCCAAAGCTTCTTCAAGAAACTCAGACCCAAACTAAACAGAATCACCATGCTGAACTCAGCCACAACACTGAAGCATACATACTTCATTAACTTGTTCCAAAGAAAACATCTTCGGGAACATCCATAGTCAATGCATCTCATCACACAGCTACTTCTTCCAGAAGATACCAAGATACTATCACTCGCTTCTGCCCAACCGACAGATCCAACTCTACTCATCCAACTTCAAAGATAAACTCCGAACCTTAACAGGTTTCCTTCAGAGATTGTGAAATCCTTACACAACTGTAAAGTTCACTCGAGACGGTATTAGGTCTACAGTCTCGACAAATACACTTCCAACCTCAACACTCAGACTCCTAATCCTAGATGATAAATTATTATCATCTCAACCAATCATTACAAATACCATATACATTTAAAAATGATATTTTTTTTATATAGAAATTATATCTGGGTAAAATTATTTCATCTACCTTTTTAAAACAATATTGTGTCCGTTGGCCTGGTCAAGTGTTTAGAGATCCCTATCAATAACGTTAGCTACTCGTATTGACCAGAATCCATATACCACTCAACCGATCAATTAACACAATATAAAACCATTTTATATAACTAACAAATACGCGCTCTCGTATATATATATATATATATACTCAGACTCAAACAGGTTGCTACAGATCCTATCTCTAATGAACAATCCTTCCGAACCTAGGTATTCACTCAACCTAGTGTTCTGATATTCACTTAACCAAAAGCTTAGGCATTCGCTCAACCTATGCTCTGATACCAATGTAACGACCCGACTTCCTATGCCCAGAAAGTCGCATCATTATGAAGAAAGAAAGGGGTAGAAAATAGAAAAGAAGAGAAGAAAGAAAGAAAGAACAACAACGATCTCACAGCGGAACGAATAAATTATATTAATAACATAAACTATTACATAGTTTACAACAATTTACAGAGTTACACAGCATATACATCACTTACTAGACAGTTATAAACATCTGTCTAGACATTACAACTCAAATACAAGAAAAGACACTATCACAGATATCAACACAGCGGAATACTATATCTACGAACGCCGAAGCCTCCTGCTCCATTGCTCCTCCAAAATATTCGTCAAAGCTAAACCTGAATCCCTTGGCTACTCGTAAAAATTTGAGTACCCAAGAGTTTATAAAACAGAAATAAACACTTGGGTCAGACATGGGTCTGGTGTGAGTAAACGGGTTAAAATTGTTTAACTTCAAAACCTTTTGAAAACAAAGATATCACGTAAGACTTCCCACACATAAACATGGAAAAGTTTTTACCTTACGCTAACCAAAACATTTGATAGGAAATCCAGTTATATTATAATAGGGTCTAGGGTTTTCAAGTAAAATACAGAAATAGCTGAAATGCTTACATCTCACATTCCAACATAGTTGGGCACAACTAATACGTACGGCACTTATTGGAGTTTGGATTCCATACAATGGCAGGGCTACTGGGGTACCGCCCGTCACAGTACGTGGCCTAGATCACCGTACCGAGGAGTACGCCCGCTCCCCTGCAACACAAAGCCGGAACCATCCCTTACTGGATAATCCCGAACAAGATAACCCCGTAGTTGGCGCGACCAACCACACACTAAGCCGAATGAAAAGAAAAGGGACCTCTAGACAGGGATCTATCTTGCTCTCAGTGGGTGCTACCCACGAAGCCTTGCTGCACCTCCCCTGTTTTAGCCATTCCCGGTTGATGAGGCTTGAGGTTACGATTACCTTTAATCAGAACATATCACTTAGAATGCTCATCGTCCGCCTGACGATGTGCTGAAAGCATTCAATCCATACAAGTTCGTTCCGAGTTCGAACGAAACCGAAGGCATTATCTCGTTACACTCGTTTTGGAATCACCCTCAGAGTTAACGACAATAACCCTTGCACTCTAAATCTTCATCTTCACTTGAGATTCACGACCTATCGTTAATTTGGATCGATGTGGTATTCGGGTCTCCAGACCTGGAATTCCGGTATACGGAAACCCGATCCCGGTCTCATCGAAATCCAAAACGTATCTTTTAAGGGCCAAGTTGTTTTAAGGTTAAAACAATCCAATTCTTATCTATATACACAAAGATAGATAATTCAATAGATAATCTACATTATCATCCCAAACAGATAATTCACATTATCATTATAATTCAACCAAACATCCATATCATATATCAATCATATCTCATCAGAGATATCAAACAATGAAATACATTCAATCTCATTCATCCATCCTTAAGCAATGATTTATATCATCTAATTAATTTAAAGTGAATTAAACTAATTACTTCATTCTATAAATCCTGCTTACTTAATTATTAATTAAACCAATTAATTAATCATTACTCTAAGTATCCATCTAAATTAATCATTCCTGATTAATTACCCTTTAATTACTTTAAGTAATTAATACTTAATTAATTTCATAAATTAATTATCTTAAACCATTACAGTAATTAATCTTTAATTACTTCATTAATTAATTAACTATATTTAATTATCTTAATCTTTAATTAATTACAATTAATCAATTACTTTAATCACTTATTATTTATTAATTAATCTTAATTAATCAATTCTTAATTACATCATTAATTTTATTAATTAATGATCCTTAATTACTCTTAATTAATTATCTTATTTAAATTAATTACATTTAATAATTTATTAGTCGCATTTATTAATCACCTTTGATTAATCTCATTTAGTAATTAACTTCCCTTAATTACTCCACTTCATAAATTAATTACTCCTTAATTAATTATCCTTTAATTAATCCTTTGATTAATTATTCAAAAGTAATTAAACTCAAATTACTTTCATTATTAAAATCATCTTTAGTTAATTATATCCATTAATTAACTTTAATTACTTTCCTAAGTAATTACACTTCATTAATTACATCCAGTAATTACCATTAATTTAATCTTTAATTAATTAATCTCTAATTTCTTTCATTAATTAATCTCCAATTACTTAATTAATTATTCTTTAATAGTTAATTAATAGACCTTAATTATTAATTAATATCCCTTAATAACAAATTAATCCATCCTTAATTACAAGTTGATTAATCCTTAATTAATCTTTAATTACAAATTAATTATTCCTTAATTATTAATTAATAAAACCTAATTATTAATTAATAAAACTTAATTACAAATTAAGTACTTCTTAATTACCAATTAATTTACCTCTAATTACAAATTAAGTTTTCTTTAATTACTAAATTAATTAGTCCCTAATCACAACTTAATCAATCTCTAACCACTTAATTAATTCATTTCTAATCATTAATTAATCCTTAATCATTAGTTAATTAAATTAATTAATTTCTCTTAATTAATTTCTTAACTAGTCCTTTATCATTAATTAATTACGTTAATTAATCATACTTTAATTTTCTTAATTAACTTAATTAATTTCAAACCATTAAACCTTAATTATCTTAAGATAAAACATCTTCTTATAATGATCTAATTATCATTAACATATTAAAACGTTTTATCTTTAAAATTAGCTTCCTTAATTAAACATTTAATTAAGTTTTGAAATAAAAATAAACCTTTAAATTGATATATTAAAATTACCAAATCATATCTTCCTTTAAATACTTAAAATATTATCAAGTAGTAGTTTAAAACTAGTTTCTATTTCAATAACCTTGTTAAAAAAAAACTTTTAAAAACCAGCTTACACTCACGAACATACTCTAAACGAACCCGAGCAAAACTTGCCTTTCCCCGAGTCTACTTCGTGTTTTCCCCGAACACCATCTGCTTCGAGAAAACCACGCATCCTCTCGAGTTCGACCCGAGCACAAAGCTTCTTCCCCAAACTCCCCTAACAACCCCTGATATTACGTACACACGTGCACGTGCACGTTGAACTACTCAACTCCGACCATCTCTCCGATCATCGCCAAACTGTCCACGACCTCGTCAATCAATACGTCCACCCATATAACTGAATTCGATAGCAAATCGAATTCGAACCAAACGAGAAACGCCTGGAACCCACCTCGATCGATAAAAACTCACGCCGACGACGATCTCGTCCATCGAAACTCTTGTCCTTCCGACCATAGCAACGCCTCGACTTCCAGCTTCGTTCCCCACTCACGCGATCACCTCCGATGCTCCATAGCCAACGCCATCACCTCGCAAACACTCTCGACTAAAACACACAGCAAAACCCTACTCCGCCAATCTCAGACCACCACGATGATCAGAAAAATCTCCACTTATTTTTCCTGGGTTCCCCCACCTTCCATCCTCCTCCAGTCGAAGCCACGACCACCATAGATATTCCGACCACCAGAATTTTCCCAAAATGCAATTTCCGTTCATCCCACGATTTTTCTTTCAAAACACTGTTAAAAATCTTGATTCCAATTTCAAAAATCATCGTTTTCGAAAACGATTTAGATTATATAAGTAAATCAAATAATTAAGGAAATCGAATTTTTATCATATATTGAGTTCCACTGCATATTCTCGTTCCAGGTTAAACTACTTGTTAACCATACTTACAAGTATTTTTAAAATTAAGTTCTGGTAATTTTAAATCCATTTTGTTTTAACATAACAATCTATAGAAGATTATGGGGAGAGGAATTGAATTTTTAACAGGTTTTAAAAACCTGTAAACAAGAACAGAGGCAATTATGGTTGTTCCCAAACATGCACAACCAAATCCACCTATATACATATACATATAAGCATAATTTATACCATACATTAAAGATCATCTCAAGCAAACATCATAAACAGACTTAAATTATTTTTAGAAAAAAAAAGTTTACTCACTTATACATACAGGCATAAACATTCATATACACAGAGCTATTTATATCTATATGTACATGCATCTATATCTATGAACACATGTAATCCATATTGTACAGATATTCATCACAACATTTAAGCATAAACATAGGTTTAAAACTGTTTTTAAATTCAATGTTTACTCACCAGTTTAAAGAAGAACAGAGCCTCCATTTTGAAAAGCTTGAAAACTGAAATCCCTTTTTTTTTTAAGCCTTGCACTTCAATGCTTTTGATTCTAGGTTTTACTTGATTATATTGCTTTGGAACTGAGTTGCTCCTTTGAAACTTGTGTGCTTGATTTGAAAATGCAGTTGACAATTTCCAGATTGCATTTGAAAATGTTACAGGTTTGCTTTAGAACTCAGATTTGAAAATGTACAGGGTTTTGATTTGCTTGTTTGAAATGAAGATGATTACTGATTTATTTTGAACATGATTTCTTTGCTGGTTTGTTTTTAAGTTACAGACTCTTTCTTTGTTTTTAGAATGTGAAGATAGGAAAAAAGAAAAGAAGTGAATAGATATATGTTTATATAGATTAAATTCAGTTTTTATTAAAGAAAATAAAAATAAAAATAAGGTGACACTTGTAAAATTTCCTAACATTTGTCATATTGACATGCCTATAAATTAACACATGTCACTTAAAGTAATTATTATTTGTAATTAAATGTTAATATAAGATTAGTGTAAACTTAGGCTTAATTAATTAGTTAATATGTACTTATTTATATGTAGATAAATTTTAAAATAAATAAACCAATTATATTTATAAATAAAAGTTTATACCAATATTTTAAAATCCAAAACAATTTAAATATCTATCTTTGAATTTCAAAACTTTAAATTCAAATTCAAATTAAATTCTAAAATTAAATTTTTAAATCAAGTTATATACATACATATATATAACTACCCAAGTTCCATTTGAAATAACAATCCTATTTTTATTAAAATCTATTTGTAAAAACAATATATTATTAATATTGTTTGGAAATAACACATTTGTAAATTTTAAATAATTTATAAAAGACATTATCACATTATCAAGCAATATTTAAAAAGAAATAAAACAAACTTTTTTGTAAATCTTATTTAAATTTAAAACTTAAGTTATAATATGATTTTAAACCATTATACATTTTCCTTAAGTATTTTAAAACTATATAGTTAACTATCTGATAAATCTTTGAAAATCTTTATATTAAATTATAATTTCCAAAAATTACCAAAATTTATTAGAATTTGAAAATTATGTTTTATTTGTTAAATTCAATCCAAAGCTTTTCTATTTACAATATATACAATTATATATACATTATAAATAGAAAACAATTTAATTAGCTTTTAAAAGATAAATATTTACCAATTTAATATTTATAAAAGAAGATTGTTAAACCAATTTAAATCTTTATTAACAAAGATTATTAAATCAATTTAATTATTTAAACAGATTATTAAATTGATTATTGCCCAAAATTCCGGGATATCACAGGATTATTCAAGTACTCTCTGCTGAGTCCGATTCTTCTCGGAAATCTGAGATTGAGGCTGTTAAAAGGGCCGACGAAGCGAAGGCGGAGATGGAGAGGCTGGGACAGACTCACGTTGCCCTGGTGGAGGAGATGGGCCACCAGAACACCAAAGTCATTGCTGAGCGGGACGCGGCGATCAAGGAGCTTAATGAACTTAAAGACAAATTTGCTAATATGGCAAAGGAGAAAGATGACGCAAACAACGCAGCCCAGGAGGCATGCGAACAAGCTGTCCTGCTCAGGGGTGAACGGGATGCTGCTGTGGCTAAGGTCTAGAAGGTGGAGACCGAGGTCGAGTAGAGGGTGAAGCTGGCCGAGTCCAGGCTAGAGGCCGACATCGAAGATCTCCTTGTTGTTTATAATGCTAATGTGCTGAGGCACAGCAGCCTAGCCTGGCTTGACGACTTTTCGACGCATCTCCACAATGCTTGGAGCCGACTGGTTGAGGAAGAGAAAGAGGCGCATCAGGGCGAGTCCGTAGATGAATTTGAACTCGAGAATCGCATTATGACTGATGATGAAAAGAAGGTTCTCCATGAGTCGATGATTCTATGTGAGAAGGAAAAACTTGGCGCCTAGCACTTTGAAGTGGGAGAGGGTTCTGGAGTTGATCACCACGAAGCAAGTCTCGAAGTTCCCGTGTCAACCCAGCCCGAATCTTCGTCTGCGGTCGATCCCCAGACCGTTCCTGCTTACAATCCGGATCAGCCGCAGATGTCTTCGGCTGCTGCGCAAGTTACTGATGTCGCCCTGCCGCCTACAAGTCGAACTGAGGAAGGTATTCTGAACATTCCACCTCTCTTAAATCGGAATCTTCGATCGAGTTAAGTCCTAACAGTCCTTTTATTCTTTGTCCAATGATCGATACTGCACCGGCCATGCCTCCTGCCACCCAAGAACCATATCAAATGCAGGAGGCTATCGTGACCGAGGCAACCACCATGAGTACAACTGGCCCACTTGACGATCTGCAGGGAGGTAAGATCGCGTTCGATGAGCAGCTGATGGATGAACTCTTTCGCCGCCACGGTGATCCTCGTGCTGACTTGTTATCTGTTATAATCAAAACTGATCCTGCTACAAGTGCTTCAATGCCGACTGCTGATGCCCCTAGCGGGGCTCGAGCAGTAACCGAAGAGGAGATGTTTGCTCAGATTGATGCTGAACTGGTAGCAGCGGCTTATGGCAGCAGCTTTGGAGGTGGGATGGCAGCGTCGGGACCTGCCCCACTCGGAATGATGTCTGCTGGTGGTACTGTCTTTCTCACCAGCCTGCCCATTCCACCTTCTGTAATTGATCCCGTTCCTCCGACTCCGTATGTAGGGAGCATTCTTATTCACACGAGTTCGGAGGAGGACGTCGACATAATGCCCTCGCCTGAAGACCAACCGCCGAAAAGTAAAGGCCCGAAGAGGAAGACTGGCGATGGTTCCAACGGGTCCACATCGAGGAGGAAGCTAAGGAAAAAGAAAGACTAGGCATGCTCTCTCGGCGTATTTTGATTTGCATTTTGTTAGCCGTGTATAGATGCGGGTTCGGCCCCTGCTAGTAGGAATTTTTTGGAAACTTATACACGAACTTCTTCTATAATCAATAGAAATGAAACTTTTTCTTTTTTGACTTCTTCTTTGTCATTTTGTATTTGTCCAAGTGTTTCAGTGTCTGAAATGCACTTGTGGAGCTTCAGTTTTCGAACGAAGTTGGTTTTCGTTTGCCAAGTTCGGGTATTGTGGACATAGTTTGCGACCGAGTAATCGAGTCGAATTTTGACGTCGCATTGCTTCAGTTGATGGTTGACGCTTAGGTCTTGTCCCCTAGTCTTGGTGGTATGTTGTAAAACATCAGTCAGCGATTGCCCTTTCCTTATAGCATGCCTAGTCTAGTGTCACCGAATGGATGATGATCAGATTCGCACTCCGTGGATCCTCCTTTGTCTGCTGGCGGTTGGTCACGCCAGTTTGAGCTTCAATCACATGTCCGCTATCCGGGAACTTGGAATCGGCATTTAGGCTCCGTTCTGCATTCTGGGAATCCGGAGTCGACGTCTATGCTCCGACTTGCACTCTGGAAATTCGGAGCCGATGTTTATACTCTGCTTTCGCACTCTAAGAATACGGAGTTGAATGTTTATACTCCGCTTTCGCACTCTGGGAATACGGAGTTGAATGTTTGTACTCCGCTTCGCACTCTGGGTATACGGAGTTGAATGTTTATACTCCGACTCGCGCTCTAGGTATACGGAGTTGAATGTTTATACTCCTACTCGCGCTCTGGGAGTTCGGAGTTGAATGTTTATACTCCGCTTCGCACTCTAAGTATACGGAGTTGAATGTTTATACTCCGCTTCGCACTCTGGGTATATGGAGTTGAATGTTTATACTCCGACTCGCGCTCTGGGAGTTCGGAGTTGGATGTTTATACTCCGCTTCGCACTCTGGGTATACGAAGTTGAATGTTTATACTCTGCTTCGCACTCTAGGTATACGGAGTTGAATGTTTATACTCCGACTCGCGCTCTGGGAGTTCGGAGTTGATGTTTATACTCCGCTTCGCACTCTGGGTATACGGAGTTGAATGTTTATACTCCGCTTCGCACTTTGGGTATACGGAGTTGAATGTTTATACTCCGACTCGCGCTCTGGGAGTTCGGAGTTGGATGTTTATACTCTGTTTCGCACTCTGGGTATATGGAGTTGAATGTTTATACTCTACTTCGCACTCTGGGTATACGTAGTTGAATGTTTATACTCCGACTCGCGCTCTGGGAGTTCGGAGTTGGATGTTTATACTCCGCTTCGCACTCTGGGTATATGGAGTTGAATGTTTATACTCCGACTCGCGCTCTGGGAGTTCGGAGTTGGATGTTTATACTTCGCTTCGCACTCTGGGTATACAGAGTTGATGAAGGATTGTCGTGTATCAATCCCTTTTTTGACTTTGATGTGATGGCTTGCCCGCGAGCTCGGGTTTCACTTAGGGAGTGATTGGTTACATCGCAGCTACTCTTTATTTGAATAAATCCCACCATATGATGAGACTTAGCTCTCCATGCATAGTGATGGTCATATGAAGTATTTCAAGCAAATCACAGCTCTGGCTCGAAGAGGTTGCATTTTATTGCTGAAATAAGAAAGTGTGGCAAAGTCAGTTTCCTTATTACAAGTTCTAATTTCGAAATGCATAAACAAATTTCAGAAAAGGAAAGTAAACTAAATGGATAAAGATAGCCTGTCAGGTTTAATAACGGTGAAGGCTCTCGCTATTCCAAGCTCTTGGCAGGGTAAGACCGTCGACGGTCGATATCTTGAATGTGCCATCTCCGAGCCTTCGTTCAATAACATACGACCCTTCCCATGTCGGCTTCATATGTGAAGGAACCGGATAGATTCTTTTTAAGACGAGATCGCCTAGTTCGAAAGTTCGCGGACGGACCTTGGCGTTGTACAATCGGGCGACTCGACTTCGATGCGCAGCTGCCCTCAAATCAGCCTCCTCACGCTTCTCATCAATAGATCAAGAGATTCAGCAAGTAATATAGCATTTGTCTTTGGATCGTAGTATGTCACATAGTGAGAAGGTATTTCTAGCTCGACTAGAATAACAGCCTCTGAACCGTAAGCAAGAGAGAACGGAGTGTGACTGGTCGCAGTCTTGTGGGTTGTTCGGTAAGCCCATAGAGCCATAGGAAGTTCATCGACCCACTTGCCTCCGACCTTTTCTAGTCATTTCTTCTGGATGGACTTTATGACTTTATTAACTGCTTCGACCTGTCTGTTTGATTGAGGGTGTGCAACCGCGGAGAACTTCTTTTGGATGTGAAATCGTTTGTAGAAATCTTTGAATTTAGCACTGTCGAATTGGGTTCCGTTGTCCGTAATAATGGTGTGTGGGAGACCGAATCGACAAATATGTTACGAACCACAAAGTTGATTACTTTCTTCGTTGTAATGGTAGCAAGAGCTTCGGCTTCAGCCCACTTCGTAAAGTAATCAACCGCGACGATGGCGTACTTCGCACCACCTTTTGCCAGAGGTAGAGCACCGATGATGTCGATGCCCCACATTGCGAACGGCCATGGGCTGACCATTTGCGTTATCTCAGTAGGAGGAGCCATAGGGATTCGGGCATATTTCTGGAACCTATCACATTTCTTCGCATAGTCCAATGCATCATGATTCACGGTAGGCCAGTAATATCCGTAGTGTTTGCGCCAAATATGCTCACAAACCCCAAATACCGTGAAAACACCAAGTTATGAATGTAGATTAGAAATATTCCAAACACAAATCACAGATCTAAGCAAACAACAAACGACAATCCGGAAATAATGAACAGTGACACACAATTTATAGTGGTTCGACTATCTCCGGCCTACGTCCACTTCAAGGTTTTTTATCTTTTATTGATATTCTTTGCTGGTTACAAATGTTTATAGCAGATACAATGAATGAATTCGAGTATAACAGCAATGGGAAGAAGTTGAATTGAATCTGGCAGAGTCTGGACGTTGAATCGCCAAAAAAGATCCCCTTTCTGTAGGCTTCAGGGGGCTATTTATAGGCGTAGGAAGCTGATATCGCGCTCATACTTCGGGAGACTCCTTCTGGCACGTGAGGGGGCCCACACGACCGACCCCACCAAGTTTCGACTCGATCTGCGATCGATACGAAGTAATTTCGTATCCATCAAGAAATGATCCAATTGAGCTGAAACTTGGCAGGATTGTTTTTTATCTTGTATGCAAGCTACTGTGAAAATTTCGTTGCATTTGGATCTGTGGTTTAGGAGATATGATCGATACAATCTTGTGTTCTTCGTAGGCTGCATACTTCGAATCCATTGGTTCGAATCCATCCTGTTCGACTCGATCAAGGCACGTGCGCATCGATGATGTGGCGCTATTTCCAAGGCTCGATCCAAATTCCTCGCCGCTTAGAACGCTTCTTTCTTGGAGACGTGGATGTTCTTCGCTCACATCCATATTTCCTGCTTGTTCATATCCATAAATTTGTAACGTTATGCTCGCACTCATCAATTCGTGTCCCTCCTCGCATCAATTCCAGGAGTACACTTCGCATCGATCCCTTACGAACTGATCGATACGAAATGACCCTGGGGGTTATCGATACGAAGTGGTTGTGATGAATAGGGGATGGGTACGAAGCTCATTCCTGGGATGGATACGAGCGAGACCTTACCTAATGGATATGAACAAAGCTTTTACCTAGTGGATACGATGAAGATTTGTGAAGCTGATGGGGTCGAACTGAGCTCCTGTAGTCGATCCGAGATCATCGACTCGAACTGAAACCTGATCGATACGAACTTCACCAAGCCGAACCTCTGCCAATCGATACGAATCCAATCGATTCGAAGTCCTCAACTACGCTCTGCTTTTGATCGATACGAACAATATCGATTCAAAACATCACCTGCCGATCGATGAGAAATGCATCGATACGAACCATTCCCCACGTACCTTAATTCATCCATATCTCGAGCATACGACCTCTGATCGATTTGAAACTTGAAACATAACTTCTTCTAGCCTTGATCATCGCTTGTAGTCAATTCCGTCTGGATCGGAGCTTGACCAAATTTTAACGATATCGATTGCAGCCTTGTTTCCAATCGATCTCCAATCCTGATATCCATCATTTCTCGCCAATCTGTTGATATTCCAGCCTTGACCAAAAGGTGGGATAACATTTGCCCCCAAAACATGCCTTGTGACAATAAGGCGTGTTTTGGATAGCTCCGAATCCGACATCCGAAGTCCATAGCCAATTCCATGTCCATCCGAACACGATGACTGAGTTTTTAGTCCATCCTTGTCCAATAACCGAATCCAGGACCTCTCCGGGTCGATATCCAAATCCATAACCTCTCCGGGCTCTTGCCAAGCGCAATCCACACCTGACGACCTTGGTCCAGTGTCCCTGGACGTTGGTAATGCCATGGCTTAAGTCCTAAGCCGAATCCTGGTCGCTTCGGACCATTGTTGAGCATAGTCCATACTCAACGACCTGAAACAGCAATCGATAATAAGGGGCCAAAGTCCTAGGCCGAATCCTGGTCTCTCCGGACCCTTATCGAGCACAGTCCATGCTCGATGACCTGAATGAGTCACTTTACCGCGTTCGGGCAAAACGACTCACCCCATGCCAGGCATAATCCATACCCGACGACCGTTTTATAAAAACCCAAACAAAAATCCAGTCAAAATCTAATCCAAAATCCAAGTCAAACCAAAAAGATCAGAAATCCAAACCAGCATCCAAAACAGAAACCAGTCATCCAAATGAAAATCCAAAATAGAAAGCAAACAAAACTAGGAGTTCAAACCAAATTCCAAAACCAAACCAGAAAACCAAGTGTCCCTTCAAAAAAAAAGACAGATTTCGCAAACCATGGCTTCGCGGTTTATCATCATTCAACAAAGCATGCCTAGGGGCTATCTCTGTCCCCATACATGTGTAAATGACTTGGTTGCTCGCCAATGGTTTGTTACTTATTTCGTATTACCCCGGTCAATTGATGACCAATCGACCATCATTCCTGGGCCTCACACCCTCATGGCTTGAGGTAGGCAGTGGTTGCTCCTACTCCACCGCTGCATTCCGAGCCCATACATACTGCCTCAATTGTCCATTCCTCACATGCTCCTCAACTATATCCTTTAAGTGCCTGCAGCTATTGGTATCATGCCCGTCCAAATCGTGGAAGAGACAATGTCTTCCTGATGCCCTCTCCCGCTCAGATGGTTCTCTCCTAGCCGGCCTCCGGTAAGGAAGGCGATTCCGAGTTTCCATGTATATCCGCTCCAATGTCTCGTTTAATCCTGTGTATGTGGAAAACTTTAGATCCTTCCATCGCTTCCTAGCTTTTTCAGAATCGTCGTTCAACTTCCTTTTTTCTTTATCTTTATCCAGGTTTCCGTTGGATGGTCCTCCACCCTCTGTCGCATTCACCTCCTTTAACTTTAAGTCCATACATGCGTCTTCTTGTCAAAGGAATCTTTCAGCTTCGTGAAAGAACTCCCCGAGATCTAGTGGTGGGTCTCGTATTAAAGATACTTTAAAATCCGAATCCTCTCTGACTCCCGACACCGCCGCCATCAAAACCATCGATGGATCTGGCCGATCCACCAAAGCTTCCGTATTATTGAACCGAGTTAGAAAAGCCCTAAGTGATTCATCCGTCCTTTGCTTTACCGATGTTAGAGTCATTATGTTTTTCGGCCTCTTGATATGAACCCGAAACTGTGCCAAAAACCTATCCACCAACTCTCTCCAAGTCCTGATAGATCCTTCTTCCAGCTGCCTAAACCATATTGCAGCTAGATCTGTCAAATACAACGGAAAACATCTGGCCATCACTTCCTTCGATGCCCCCAGCACTTCCATGTGTCTAGTGTATCTCGTCAAGTTATCAGTCGGGTCATTGTCTTCCAAATCTTCATGCTTTCAGATCTGAACTTCAAATCTTGCATAGCGGGTCCAGAGTTCAGCTCTTAGTGGAAGCACCAAAGTGTTTGCGCCAAATATGGTCACAAACCCCAAATACCGTGAAAACACCAAGTTATGAATGTAGATCAGAAATATTCCAAACACAAATCACAGATCTAAGCAAACAACAAACGACAATCTAGAAATAATGAACAGTGACACACAATTTATAGTGGTTCGACTATCTCCGGCCTACGTCCACTTCAAGGTTTTTTATCTTTTATTGATATTCTTTGCTGGTTACAAATGATTACAGCAGATACAATGAATGAATTCGAGTATAACAGTAATGGGAAGAAGTTGAATTGAATTCGGCAGAGTCTGGACGTTGAATCGCCAAAAAAGATCCCCTTTCTGTAGGCTTCAAGGGGCTATTTATAGGCATAAGAAACTGATATCGCGCTCAAACTTCGGGAGACTCCATCTGGCACGTGAGGGGGCCCACGCGACCGACCCCACCAAGTTTCGACTCTATCTGCGATCGATACGAAGTAATTTCGTATCCATCATGAAATGATCCAATCGAGCTGAAACTTGGCAGGATTGTTTTTTATCTTGTATGCAAGCTACTGTGAAAATTTCGTTGCATTTGGATCTGTGGTTTAGGAGATATGATCGATACAATCTTGTGTTCTTCGTAGGCTGCATATTTCGAATCCATTGGTTCGAATCCATCATGTTCGACTCGGTCAAGGCACGTGCGCATCAATGACGTGGCGCTATTTCCGAGGCTCGATCCATATTCCTCGCCTCTTAGAACGCTTCTTTCCTAGAGACGTGGACGTTCTTCGCTCACATCCATATTTCCTGCTTGTTCATATCCATAACTTTGTAACGGTATGCTCCCACTCATCAATTCGTGTACCTCCTCGTATCAATTCCAGGAGTACACTTCGCATCGATCCCTTACGAACTGATCGATATGAAATGACCCTGGGGGTTATCGATACGAAGTGGTTGTGATGAATAAGGGATGGGTACGAAGCTCATTCCTAGGATGGGTACGAGCGAGACCTTACCTAATGGATACGAACAAAGCTTTTACCTGGTGGATACGATGAAGATCTGTGAAGCTGATGGGGTCGAACTGAGCTCCTGTGGTCGATACGAGATCATCGACTCGAATTGAAACCTGATCGATACGAACTTCACCAAGCCGAACCTCTGCCAATTGATACGAATCCAATCGATTCGAAGTCCTCAACTACGCTCTGCTTTTGATCGATACGAACAGTATCGATTCAAAACATCACCTGCCGATCGATACGAAATGCATTGATACGAACCATTCCCTACATACCTTAATTAATCCATATCTCGAGAATACGACCTCTGATCGATTTGAAACTTGAAACGTAACTTCCTCTAGCCTTGGTTATCGCCTGTAGTCGATTCCGTCTGGATCGGAGCTCGACCAAATTTTAACGATATCGATTGCAGCCTTGTTTCCAATCGATCTCCAATCCTGATATCCATCATTTCTCGCCAATCTGTTGATATTCCAGCCTTGACCAAAAGGTGGGATAACATGTAGCGAAGTATTTTCTTGGCAAGTGCTTGCCCCCCGGTTTGATCGCCACATTCTCCCTCATGCACATCGCGCAACACTTGTTTAATTTCATCGTGAGCAATACATCGGAGTAGGGGAACTGAGTATCCCCTTTTGTACATGAGTCCATTCTGGATGGTAAATCTTGAGGCCTTTCGAAGGACCTGTCTTTTATCACTCCTGCGCTCCGGTAGGGTTCCGTGCTCAATGTAATTTCTGAGTGGAGTCATCCATGAATCCTTTTCGGGGACGGTTTCGCATACCCGGTTTATTTTCGCCCAGTCGATACTTGGGGAAGATAGCGTTTCTACGGGAACGAGTCCCATTTGTTGAGCTTCGCCAGTGCTGGCTAGCTTTGCCAACGAATCGGACTTTTGGTTGCGTTCTCGAGGTATACTGTAGATGGCGTAGTAATCGAAATGGTCTAGTACTTCCTTTACTCGAGCTAAGTAAGCAACCAACCTTCGATCTCTTGCTTGATACTCTCCTCGTACCTGACACACAACTAATTGTGAATCACAATAAATTTCCACTACGATAATTCTCAAATCTCTACAAGTTTCAAGCCAGCTAGGAGGGCTTCATATTCAGCTTCATTATTAGTCGCATGGAAATCGAACTTTAAGGCATAACATATGGATCAACCCTCGGGAGTTTCAAGCACAATACCAGCGCCTGAGCACCGGTCGTTTGATGCTCCGTCGGTATAAAGTTTCTAGACGTATTCGGGCGATCCACTGGCTTCAGGCAAGTCCTCTGGGATGGTAAATTCAGCTATGAAATCGTTAGGACTTGTCCTTGTATGGCCCGTCTCGAAGCGTAAGTAAGGTCAAACTGGCTCAATTCGATGTTCCACTTGAGTAACCTACCAGACGTCTCAGGCCGCGAAAGGATCTGTCGTAACGGCTGGTCAGTGTAAACAATAATGGAATGTGTCTGGAAGTATGTGTTTGTACCAAAAATGGGCACAACACTCTTCGGAAGTTTTTGAAGAGATAAAAGTGAAGAAAGAAAATTAAAACTGAGGATTATCTAACAAAAACTCCAAATAACAGAAAGTAAATTGCACAGAAGACATCGATTTAGAGTGGTTCGGCGCTTTGCCTACGTCCACTATGAAAGTTGATGATTTTATTGCTCGATACTTGAAGACTACAATTTCTTATCATGTAGTACAACTGATTTTATAAGCTAAGTCTGAAAATAAAGCAGCGGTGGTGATTTGGAGTAAATCTGGCAGAGTCTGGGCGCTCTTTAGCTCTTAAAATTGTCCGACCCCTTTTCTGAATGACCAGGGGCTCTATTTATAGATGTAGGAGGCTGATATTTCGCCTAAATTTCGGGATACCAGTTCTAGCACGTGAGGGGGCCCACATGCCCGCTTTCAGGAAATCCGGGCCCACTTTGGGATCGATTCGAAGTCCATTCGAATCGATCAAGAAAACATCCAATCGAGCTGAAATTTGATGTGGACATTCTTCAACATGTGCTTAAGCTCCTGTTAAAATTTCATGGCATTTGGACTTGTAGATTGTGAGATATGGTCGATTCGAAAGTGCTTTTCCGGTTGCTGTGTTCTGTTCGAATCGATCCTCTTCGAATCGATAGGGTCGAATCGATGGCCTAGTGAGCGAAGGCGTTGACGTGGCGCGTGCTTCTTGGGTTGATCCAGTTTTTGCTCCGAGTTTTACTGGGTCGACTCCGTGTTTTTCGCCGCCTTGACTTATTGGTTTCGAGGGAATGGATTCGAGCAGATCTTCGTTCGTATCGATCGTGATATACAATAGTCGATCGATACGAAGTCGCTGCAACAGGATGGATTCGAAGCAGGGTCGCTGGATGGATACGAAGTGGAGTGACTTCATGGATTCGAAGTGGCTTATCCGGTCCGATTCGAATGAATGCTTGTTGGTGGTTGCGAACTATATGGAGTCGAACCGATGGATATGAACAGAGGTTGCACTAATGGATACGAATAGAATCTCTGCCTATGGATTCGAACTTAGGGTTATTTCCTCCATCTTGCATCGATGATATCTTGAGCGTTCGAACTCGGATTGACTTGAAACTTGGAACGTTGCTTTTCCTGACCTTGCTTCATGTGTCTTATCAATTGTAGGCCGATTCGGACTAGAGTAAAATTCATCGATATCTGTGGTCGCCCAGTAGCTACCCGATGCTGAGGATGTATGATCCATATTCCCCAGTCAGTTTCCTGATATCTCGGCCTTGCCAAAAGGCGGGATAACATTTGCCCCCTAAAGTACGTCTTGTGTAAACATGACGTGCTTTGAAAAGCTGCAGATTCATGTTGGACAGCTATTGCATGTTTCATTGAAAGTCGTATTCTGTATTGCCGTAACTGACTGTCGTACAGTAGTGATTAACTGTTTGTCGCTGCAGTCGTTATTGGATGAATGTTCAATTCGAGTTTTTGTTAAATTTCTTGTATTGCATTTCATATCGATCCTCTCCTGAATCGATGTGAAACTTGAGTCGTAACAATGTCCGTCAGTTGTTTTATGGAGTTCCTTCGTATCAATCCTCTCCTGAATCAATATAGAAGGTCGAAGGACTGACATCGTACTGGTGAATTTAGAATTCATTAGATACGAAATGCTTGTTAAATTAGATATGCAGTCGGTGGAGTCGAACAAAAGCTTCTAATCGATGGAACTCATTTGTGATGGATTCGAAAGCGTCGTTCGACTCGATGTGATGATGAACCCTGATTCATATCGATGACAATTGACGGATACGAATCGATCGCTTGTACCGATAGACCGCGTATCTCTGCGAATCGATGAACACTTCGAATTGCTGGTGTCGAACGCTCTTTTAGTCTTTTTAACGTCTGTGCTTCGAATCGTTTTGATGGATTCAAGGGAATGGTTTCGAAGCGTGACTCAGTACCAATGCATGCGGGAGTCTGAGTTGATTCTAGCGCTCTGGCTTATGGATTCGAATTCGCCGCTTCGAATTGATATGGTGGCTTCACCTACTGCTACCGGTTTTGCTCACCGGGATGCGAATCGCCACAAAGCCCCTATAAATATTGGGACCTTATTCACTTTTTCACTTTTTACTTTTTATCTTCGTCTTCCTGCGCCTTCTCCTTCGCATCGATCCTTCAGACTTGAGAGAGGCTTCTCCGAATCGATCGAAACCCTTCAATCCTTCAATCATAATCGTAACAAATCAGGTAACTAATGCATACGGCCGTGCCAAGAACGATGGAACCGGAAATCTTCGCCGTCATTCTTGAATTCTTCTGAGATCAATTTCGAAGGGTTTTGAGATCTGAGCGAAATTGATCGAATCGAGGGATGGTGCGCGACATGGTGTTGAGGTTTTCTTGAAAAAGAAATAGAGATCTTGAGGAATTGCTTTTCTCTCTACCTCGTATCGATCCGGGATGGAGTAGTTCGAATTGGTCCCGATTGTGTGGCCTCGGATCGATGCTCGTGAGGTGAAGTGGTTCGTATCGATCGATTCGAACCCATAACCCCACGATCGATTCGAAGGTATCGAGTTTGATCGATACGAAGCTGTTTTCCTTGGTTGGTATGAATGCTCTCTCGGTCGATTCAAAGTGCCCCTCCAATCGAGACTATAGACATTGCTCCAAGGGCCGTATCGCTACGAAGCGCATCGAGTCAACCCTTATCGATTCGAAGCACATCGAGTCGACCTGTATCCATTCGAGATGATAGATTCGATCGTCCTCAGTTCAAAGAATGAAATATTTATGACTTGCTCCAACACCTGAACCACGACTGATTTCAAGTTGACATTTGATGAACTTGATGAATTTTAGCGCACTCGAACATTTGATTCCGACGAGCTTCGGCCTTGCATAATTGAACTTGACTGTAGGACTGCACATTTGACTACCTTTTGAAGCTCGTCGATGGAACTGTGCCCTAACCAAAAATATAACGGACTTAAGCTTGAATCGACCGGTATCACCTGGATGGCGTGGTTGTGACGGTCAGCGATGATGGTCATTTCCAGTCTGATTTTCAGAGTTCTGTCGTTCGCACATTTCGTTTCATTCCATAAAATTTGTTTAAGTAATGCACTACACTTGCATTGCACAACACATTCATACGCACTTCATTGGGGAATGCACAGGTTTTTTATGAACTTAACGTTGCTTTCTGATAAGTTAGTCAGTTATGGAGTCTTCGAGCTCTCAGCAGCAGGAGATTCAGAGTTCTCCTCCTCCTGTCCTTGTAATTCCAGATATCCCAGCGAATATAGTAGATCCAGCTCCCGACGAGCTACAAGACGCAATATTTATCGAGGATCCTATAGATTCCGTTCAATCTAACATCTCTGAAAACTTGTTGGGTAGGATATGCACAAGACATCATATTTCTCTAGACGATGTGTTATTGCCGAGTTCCAGCGACAGACCTCACTGTTCGCTCGAAGGGTATACTGCCTTTTACCGACATGCTTGTTCAGCCGGAACACTCCCTCCATTCAATCAATATATTATGGAGATGTTATCATTTCTTGGAATCGCTCCTTCTCAATTACACTCGAACGGGCACGCGCTACTGAACAGTGCGTTTATTGTATTTATGGAACATCTCTTCCATCCTCCAAGGCCGACAAAAATCAGATATCTATTTAACTTCAAGAGCAGAGGCGATAGTCCGTCTTTTACATTTTTGGAGGCAGTGAGATATTGTCAAGTTATTACTGGAGCCTGGACCAGACTTAGTTACTTTAAGAATGAATGGTTTTACGTCCGGTGTCCTCCAGGTTTCGCTAGGCGATGGTTGTCTAGACGTAAGTGTCATAACCTGTCAACGTTTTTCTTGACTAATAGCTTTCTGGTATCGGTATTAACATCCTATTTCTCTTACAGCCATTATCTCCAGACCCGATGGCGGGTATTACAAGGGCATAGTTCGAAGCCTCCAAGAAATTCCGAGCGAGCTGAGACACATGGACTCGGTGCTGACTGACTATAACTTAAGAGCTCTCGGCTTGATTGAAATGAATCAGAGCATAGTCATCGAAGGGATGCTAAAGCCCATTTCAAAGAAGAAGAAGAACAAGAAGAAGAAGAAAATGGCGAAGAAAACGCTCGGGGTTGTGATAACCGAAGTGAGCGATGAAGAAAGAACCCACACAGACATAGAGCCGATGGCGGATCTTTCGGGAAATTTTGAAGAGTTGGGAGAAAGACGGAAAAGCAAGACCGTCGTTTCTAAAAAACTTAAACCTAAAGGGTGGAAGTCTGTAGATGTGTCTTCTCCCACTCCTGGAGCTATAATTTCTAAGGCCGCTCCTTCTCATTCGAGAGATACTTTTAAAGGGCTTGATGATATTCCCATCCCGGATTATATATCGATTCATCATAATACCGGGTTGGAGGAATTTCAAGATGTTTTAAATATGAGCGAGCCCTTCCCTTTGAGTGCAGTCAACTGGCGATGCAGTAAAGTGTCGAAGTTTCCCCATCTCTTTGGGGTGAATCGCAACCATGTGGTTTACGAGGCTACCACCCAGATCTATCTCCTCGTTCGATCAACTGGCCAAGAGGTTTGTAGAGCAGTTTCATATGCATGTGGCTAGGCCTAAAGACGTTAATACCCTGTCTAGTGTCACTCAAGCTCATGGAGAGACGCTCAGGCGTTACTTAGAAAGGTTCCACGCAGCATGCGTTGAAATTAGTAACCCCAACGATAACTCAATCTTGAGGGCTTTAACTAAAGAGATTAATCCCGATTCTGAGTTTGGGAATTGGCTAGCTGGAAAACCACCCGCATCGTTGGACCGTTTCTACTCCAAAGACGCTCAGTTCTTACGGCAAGAGGACGCGAAACAGTCTAGGAAGCAGGATGATGTGAGGCCCAGTATTGAGGGAATAGAGAGTAATGTAGCGGTTAAACAGTCCGGTGAGAGTTCCGGAAAAGTTCAACTGAATATACAGAACAAGCAAACCCAGCCGAGAGGAAACAATGGCCAGGATAAGAGAAGAGATCGGAACCGAGGCCCACGACGTAGGGCTCAAATGTTTGACAATTAGACACCGTTGAATACGTCATTGGAAAACGTATACTTACAGACTTGCAACATTGTATAGTATAAGAAGCCTGCTCCGAAACCCTCATCGGAGAGGCAGGTTCAAACAGGGAAGTTCTGTAGATTCCATGAAAGCTACGGCCACAATACCCATGATTGTCGACATTTGCAGGACCTCATCGAGAAGTTGATCAGAGAAAGGAAGTTAGATCAGTTTGTGTGGGCGCCGGAGTCTGGTGGAGCGGGCCCTTCGAATCAGAATCGTTCACAAAATCAGGAAAGACAGGAAGAACCCGCTCATACGGGCGGGAGGTTGGTTATCAACACGATAAGTGGTGGTCCCCACCCAGCAGACAGAAGCTGGGGGGAAATGGAGTCGTATGCTAGTTCTATCAGGCATGCGGACTTCGAATGTTGTAGTAATTGTGAAGACGGAACTCCGGTTAAACAACAAAAGATAATATCCGATGATATCGTGTTCAGGAGCCGAGACGCTGATAAGGTCGAAGCCCCTACAATCGACCCACTAGTCATATCTTCCCAGGTAGGTCCTGCTTGGATGAAGAGGATCTTGGTTGACAGTGGGAGCTCTGTGAATATCTTGCTTAAACGGGCTTACAACTTAATGAAGATGGAGGCAAAGGATTTGAAACCATGCCTGTCCCGAATCCACGGTTTTAACGGGAGTGCCATGATACCCATTGGAGTAACTGAACTACCGGTTGAGTTGGGGGTTGGAGAACGCCGGAGAGTACGGATGTTACAATTTGTTGTCTTAGAGATTGATTCACCTTATAATGCATTTTTGGGCCGATCGGCACTAGCTGAGTTCAGGGCGGCCATCGCCCCATGGTGTTTGACTCTGAAGTTCCCCACCTATCGTGGGATTGGAGTCATTCAAGGAGATCAGGCCACGGGGAGGGCCTGTTATGTTGCTGAGCTGCGCGGGGCACAGCGTAAAGAGAAGGGAAAGGGCGTAGAGGAATCTCTCTGCGTCCGTTCTAATGATAATTGACAATTGATGCCTGGGCCTCGGCCCTGGCACCACAAACAATTCCTGAAAGACCTTGACCCTAGGGACAATGAGGATAAAGTCGAATCTAAGGAGAGTCAAGCTTCTCCGATCGAACTGACTGTGGACGTCCCAATCAGTGAGGATGATGATTCAAGGATGCTAGAAGTTGGGTCTCAACTGAGCAAGCAGACACAACAGGAATTGGTTGAATTTCTCCGGGCGAATCTCGACGTCTTCGCCTAGACACACTCTGACATGTGCGGGATCTCGCCAAATATTTCAAGTCACTCCCTGAATATAGATCCGCGATATGTCCCGGTCATGCAGAAAAGGCGCGGTATGGATCCAGAGAGATCTACCGCCCTTAAGGAGGAGGTTGATAAGTTATAATCGAACGGTTTTATTCGAGACGCCTTGTACCCAGAATGTGTGTCCAACCCCGTACTGGTTCGAAAGCCGAACGGGAAATGGAGAACTTGCGTCGATTACTCTGACTTAAACAAGGCTTGTCCAAAAGATAGTTTCCCGCTTCCTCGAATTGACCAGCTCGTAGACTCGACAGCCGGACATGAATTATTATCTTTTATGGATGCTTATTCTGGCTACAATCAAATACCCATGCATTTGCCTGACCAAGAACATACCAGCTTCGTAACCGATCTGGGACTCTACTGTTACAAAGTCATGCCATTTGGTCTAAAAAACGCCGGAGCAACATACCAACGCTTAGTCAACCGGATGTTCGCCAATCAGATCGGGAAGACCATGGAGGTTTACGTGGATGACATGCTGGTGAAGTCTCGGTTCTCCACAGATCACGTCAAAGATTTAAATTTGATGTTCAACATCCTTCGAGAATATGGAATGAAGCTTAACCCATTGAAGTGCCACTTCGGCGTTGCATCTGGAAAGTTCCTCGGATTCATCGTTAACGCTCGAGGGATAGAAGCAAATCTCGAAAAGATCTGGGCAATAAGGAACCTACAGACCCCGAGAACTATAAAGCAAGTCCAGAGTCTCAACGGGAAAGTAGCAGCATTGAGCAGGTTCATCTCAAAGTCCACCGATAAATGCATTCCTTTCTTTGATCTGATCCGGAAAGGAAAACGAAACTTTGAATGGACCACGGAATGTGAAGGCGCGTTTCGATCGCTAATTCAGCATCTCTCCACGCCCCCGATCTTGTCAAAACCAGTTGACCACGAGCAACTGTACCTCTATCTGGCAGTATCAGAGCATGCGATCAGTGCCTCTTTAGTTCGGGAGGAAGACAAAGTGCAGAAACCAGTCTACTATGTTAGTAAACGGCTAACAAGAGCTAAAAGAAACTACCCAAGACTAGAGAAACTGGCTTATTGCCTGGTCATTGCCTCAAGAAAGCTCCATCCTTATTTCCAAGCTCATCCTCTTACTGTGTATACCGATCAGCCGTTACGACAGGTCCTCACGCGGCCTGAGACGTCTGGTAAGTTGCTCAAGTGGAACATTGAACTGAGCCAATTCGACATCACTTACGCCCCACGAAGAGCCATTCAAGGACAAGTCTTGGCAGATTTCATAGCTGAATTTACCGTTCCAGAAGACTTGCCCGAAACTAGTGAATCCCCCGAATACATCTGGAAGCTGTATACTGACGGTGCATCAAACGACCGGTGTTCGGGCGCTGGTGTTGTACTTGAAACTCCCGAAGGCCGAGCTATATGTTATGCTTTGAGATTCGATTTTCACGCAACTAATAATGAAGCTAAATATGAAGCCCTCTTAACCGGCCTAAAACATGCTAGAGATTTGAGGATTATCGCTGTGGAAATTTATTGTGATTCACAGTTAGTTGTGTGTCAAGTACGGGGAGAGTATCAAGCAAGAAATTGGAGGCTGGCTGCTTACTTGGCCCGAGTTCAGGAAGTACTGAATCAGTTTGACTATTATGCCATTTATTATATACCTCGAGAACGCAATCAAAGAGCCGATTCATTGGCGAAGTTAGCCAGCACAGGTGAAGCACATCAGATGGGACTTGTCCCCGTCGAAACTCTATCCTACCCAAGCGTCGATCAAATAAAGACGAATTTTGTGTTTGAAACCGCTCCCTGTAGAGATTCTTGGATGACTCCATATCGAAATTACTTTGAGAATGGGACGTTGCCCGAGCATAGAAATGAGAAAAGACAAATTCCGCGAAAAGCTTCACGGTTCGTCATTCAGAACGAAGTCATGTATAGAAGAGGTTATTCCGTTCCTCTCCTCCGATGTATCGCACACGATGAATTCAAACGAGTGTTACATGACGTACACGAGGGAGCATGCGGCGATCACACCGGTGGGCAAGCTCTCGCTAAGAAAATTCTCCGCTATGGATACTACCGGCCGACAGTAAACCGAGATGCAGCAAACTATGCCAGATATTGCGATAGGTGTCAGAAACATGCCCGAATTCCAAGAGCCCCGCCTACCGAGATAACTCAAATGGTCAGTCCTTGGCCATTCGCAATGTGGGGCATCGATATCATCGGCACTTTACCTCTGGCAAAAGGTGGTGCGAAGTATGCCATCGTCGTCGTTGACTACTTTACAAAGTGGGCTGAGGCTGAAGCCCTCGCAACCGTTACGACAAAGAAAGTAATAAATTTCGTAGTTCGCAACATCATTTGTCGATTTGGACTCCCGCATACCATCATCACCGATAATGGGGCCCAATTTGTCAGTGCAGAGTTCAAGAATTTCTGTCAACGGTTTCAAATCCATAAAAAATACTCGGCAGTCGCACATCCACAGGCAAACGGTCAGGTCGAAGCTGTCAATAAAGTTATAAAATCCATCCTAAAGAAATGACTGGAAAAAGCTGGGGGCAAATGGGTTGATGAACTTCCTATGGCGTTATGGGCTTATCGAACAACTCACAAGACCGCAACCGGACACACCCTATTTTCCTTATCCTATGGCTCGGAAGCCGTTATTCCAGTCGAGGCGGAAGTGTTTTCCCATCATGTGACTTATTATGATCTGAAAACAAATGCTATATTACTTGCTGAATCTTTGGATCTACTGGATGAGAAGCGTGAAGAGGCAGATTTGAGGGCTGCTGCATATCGAAGTCGAGTCGCCCGATTATACAATGCCAAAGTTCGACCTCGAACTTTTGAACTCGGCGATCTCGTTCTCAAGAGAATCTATCCGGTTCCTTCACACATGAAACCAAATTGGGAAGGACCATATGTAATTACGCAAAGACTTGGAGATGGCACATTCAAACTATCGACCGTTGACGGTCTAGATTTGCCAAGAGCTTGGAACAGCGAGAGTCTCCGTCGTTACTATATATGACAGGCTTTATTTACTCTATTGCATTTTTTCCATTTTTTGCAATTTACTTTTGCATTTCGAAATTAGAATTTGTAATAAGGAAACTGACTTTGCCATATTTTCTTATTTCAGCAATAAAATGCCATCTCTTCGGGCCAGAACTGTGATTCATTAAATACGATATACAACATCACGACGTTCGGAGAGCTAAATCCCATCATGCAATGGGACTTATTCAAATGGAGAGTGGCTGTGATACGACCGGCCACTCGCTAAGTGAAACCCGAGCTCAGGGGCAAGTCATTACACCAATATTAAATGGGATGACACACAACAATCCTACATTCGACTCCGTATTCCCAGAGTGAGAAGCGGAGTATAAATATTCGACTCCGTATTCCCAGAGTGCGAAGCGGAGTATAAACATTCGACTCCGTATTCCCAGAGTGCGAAGCGGAGTATAAACATTCGACTCCGTATTCCCAGAGTGCGAAATGGAGTATAAACATTCGACTGGGTATTCCCAGAGTGCGAAGCGGAGTATAAACATTCGACTCCGTATTCCCAGAGTGCGAAGCGGAGTGTAAACATTCGACTCCGTATTCCCAGAGTGCGAAACGGAGTGTAAACATTCGACTCCGTATTCCCAGATTGCGAAGCGGAGTGTAAACATTCAACTCCGTATTCCCAGAGTGCGAAACGGAGTATAAACAATCAACTCCGTATTCCCAGAGTGCGAAACAGAGTATAAACATTCAACTCCATATCCCCAGAGTGCGGGGCGGAGTATGTCATATCAGCTCCAAGCTCCCGGAGTGCGAGCCAGAATATGAACACTAACTCCAAACTCCCAGGATACGGGTTGGAGTACCAACAACAATCTTAATTTCCCAGAGTTTGAACAACCGCTTACGAGATGACTTGTATCCCCAGAGTGTGGATGAAACGATTCATAAGGAAACAAGTGTAGTTCGACCGCTCGGTCCTCACTCAGTGCGATCACAAGCTGATCATCATAACTTAACCCTGGAACTGGGGGCAGGTACAAGTGTTAATCGCTACTCGAAACTGATGTTCAGCTCCGATTCAATCTCCGATCACAACTCAAGTTCAAGATTTCCAGACTTGGCAGACAAAACAAGCTATGCTTAAACGTTAAAATAATGCAAGTACACCGGACTGAAGTTCGAACACTGCAACATTTAAGCATAAAGGGAATTTAAGTTGAAACAAGAAGACAAAATTTTATTTCAACTAATCAAGAGCAATGGTTCATACACGAGCCTTTCCAAAAAATTCCTACTAGTAGAGGCCGAACCCGCATCTAAACACGGCCTATAAAAAGAAAAAGATAACAAAATTCCTGACTACAAAAGGGAAACACATGCCTAAAAAGTCTATCTAATCCTTCTTTTTCCTCAGTTTCTTCTTCTTCGAGGAGCTACTGGAGCCACCAGTGAACTTTCGTTTAGAGCCTTTCTCCTTAGGCGGGCTCCCCTCGGACGAAGGCATGATGTCGACATCATCCTCCCAGTTGCAATCTATGGGGATGCTTCCCGCAGGAGGAGTTGGAGGAACAGGATCTACAGCCGGGGCGGGGCTGGTGCACTAACATCAACAAGCGTGCCCCTGGGAGATACAATCATAAGGGGAGTAGGGCCCTGCGCTACTGCTCCACCGTCCAAGCTGCCACTATGCGCCGCCGCCGCCATCTCGGCATTGATCTCAGCCAACATCATTACTTCTCGTTGTGCTCGGGCCTCACTATGCGCTGTAGTGGTCTGGGTTAAGATATCAGAAACAGATGAGAATCCACCCGGGCCGAACGGTAAGTCTGCAAAAGGATCACTCTATCGGCCGAGGAGCTCGTTTATCATTTGTTCATCTAAGGAAAGTGAGCTCCCCTGAGTTACCTCAACCGACACAACTGTCACAATGGAGGTTGCCTCAGAAATGATTGCCTCCGGCACTTGGCATGATTCCTGGCCTACGGGAGGCACCGCTGGTGCAACTTCAGTCACTGATCAAAGAGATAGAAACATTTTGTTAGTGTACACTTCTATACAAGTTCTCAGTCCAAATATACAAGAAATTAGTTCAGAGTACCTTCCTCGGGTTGGCTCGAGGTCGTCTGAACGATTTCAGAAGGATGATCCTTAATAGCAGATAGATGTGGTCGGTCTGGATCATATGCCGGTATAGGCTGGGAGTCGATCATCGGAGCTGGCTCAGATTGAGCTGACACGACAATCTCAGAACTCGTAATATGGTGCTCAGCACCGGAGCTTTCTCCAACTTCCTGAGACTGGGCGCCAAGCCTCTCCTTCTCGTGAGAAATCATGGATCCATGGAGAACTTTCTTCTCGTCATCATTGAGTATGCGGTTCTCCAGCTCAAATTCATCGATGGCTTCATCAGGGTGCCCAGATTTCTCCTCCTCAACCAGTAGGTTCCAGGCGTTGTAGAGATGCGTTGAGTAATCATCGAGCCATGTCAAATCTTGGTGCCTTAGCACATTGGCATTGTAAGTGACAAGTAGCTCTTCTACTTCGGCCTCAATCCTGGCCTCCGCCTGTCATACCTTCTCATCCACCCCAGCCTCAGCTTCACGGACTTTTTCCCTGGCCACTTCTTTCTCCTTCCAAAGCACCACCGCCTGATCGCAGGCCTCCTGCGCAGAGACATTAGCCGCATCTTTCTCCTTCGCCATTTTGGAGAACTTTGATTTTAGCTCATTAAGCTCCTTGAGAGCGGCGTCTCTTTCGGTAGTAACGGTGGTGTTCCTGTGACCCATGTCCTCGATTGCGGTATAGTGTTCTTGTTTCATCCTGGTCATGGCCGAGTTTACCTCATCGACCTTTTTAAGAGCTTCCATTTCAGACTTATGGGAAGACTCAGCCTCAGTATTGAGCACTTTCATGATTCGATCTTTGTGACCCAGCTCCTTCTCCAGCTTTTCGATGGCAACACCCCGATCGAATGCTATGTTAGATGCTTTCCTCGCGACCCTTGCCCACTCCTTGTATTGAAAGAATATGTCCGCAACATAATCATGGATAGTGTTTTCAGCTGTTGGCGGTATTCTTTTCAGATGCGGAGGAAAGACATAACCATCAAAGTAGATGTCAGGAAATTCCTTCCTCATTTGTGCAAGTTTAAGTGCTCCTTCCCCGGTCGAATCAGTCATGACCGGTGTAGTAGTTGAGGAGGTGACTATTTCAGTCCCGCGCGGAGGATCGGACCTCGAAGCTTGAGAGGGTGGCTTAGGCCGTGAAGTTTCAGGAGGACGGGCAACTACTACCGTGGGTGGTGCGGAAGTCCTGGGAGGAGGAGAGCGAGATCGGGATCAGTGCACATATCCCCTGTCTCTGTCGGACCTTTCCTGACCAGAGTGTCCTGAATCATAATCCCTCTCTCCCTCTCTCCTGCGTGGCTCATAGTAACGGCGCTTGTTGCGCAAACTGCCCAGCACAGTGCCTCGTCCAGACATCGTACATGAAAAATAGAATACGGAAGATCAGTAACCGTTTGTGATATACTGTTTATAGTTAGAAAACTGTGATGTGCCGTGAAGAGTGTATGGATGTGTAAACCCCCGAATCAACCAGAAGTGTCGGTCGCGCTAGTAGGAAGAGGCTCGCTAACGTCAAAGGTATGCTGCAGTTCATCCAATTAAACGTCATGTTGTGCGGACGCGAGGTCCGGAATTGGAAGGACAGCGAGCCCTTCGAACTGATTTTCGGCTTGCAGGGAGGGTGCCTCCGAGATTTTAACTCCTGAAAGAGGGCGGTATAAAACCACAGACTTCCTCCTCCCGGATTTGGGCTGTTTAAAGGCCACTGCCTTGCCTTTTCTCTTCTCATCGGAATCCGGGGTTGCATCAGCGGGCCCGACCAACGGTTCCTCATCGGTAAGAGTTCTTTCGGAGTCGGGTTCCTCGATTACTACGATTTTGGGTTTCTTCCGCTTGACTTTTTCTCTGGAGACAGTCTTTAGTGCGCTATCAAGCCTTATGCTCTGCCTCCGCCCAATCAGCCCGAGAATTCTGAGATTCCGGTCCGTCAACAGCAATTCAATATTCCTTTCTTCACCCGGAATTTCTTGAAGAACCCGGACAATCTCTTTATAGTAACCGCCTTCAGGTCGCTGGATTATTGCTGAAAGAAAAGAAAAAAGCAAACATAAGTTCAATTTCATTAATGAATTGCCTAGTCAACTACTTGGGAAAGAGACGATACTCACGTCTGAATAGCCATCTTATAGCAAACCCTGGAGGGCAACGGACGTAAAACCACTCCGACTTAAAGTAGCTCAGTCTAGTCCAGGACCCCGTAACCACTTGGCAGTTTCGTACGGACTCCAGGAATGTAAAAGATGGACTGTCAGTCCGGCTCTTGAAATTAAACAATTATCTTATGTCGGTCATACGGGGAGGACGATGGAGGTACTCCATAAATGCAATGAACAAGCTATTGCGCGAAGCATATCCATTCGGGTGTAGCTGAGACGGTGCGATCCCCAGATATGCCAACACTTCCCTTATATAGTCATTGAACGGGGGAAGCGTCCCGGCTGCACACGCATGACGATTGAATGAGGTATATCCTTTCGAGGGATTATGTGGTCTATCATCTGGCCCCGGCAATAACACGTCATCCATCGACAGATGGTGCCGTAAGCATATCCTCCCTAACATATCTCCGGAAACATTTGACAGGACCGAGTCAGGTGGACTATTGATGAAGGACGCGTCAGGCAACTCGTCCGGAGCTGGACCGATGACTTCGGCCTCGATATCCGGGATCTCAAGTCTGAAAGTTTCTTGCTGCTGTGAACTTGATGGTTCCATGACTAGCTAACTCACGAGAAATCATCATTAGATGATAAAAACTCCGTGCATCCCCCAGTGTAGAGTGTATGGATATGTTGTGCAGTGCAAGTGTTATGCATAACTTGAACAAATAAATTTCTATGAAATAAGCCTAAGTGTGTGAACAACAAAAATCTGAGAGTCAGGCTGGAAATGACCGTCATCGCTGACCGTCACAACCGCGCTATCCAGATACTGACGTTCGATTCAGATTAAAGTTCGTTATGCTTTGTTGGGTTACGATTCCATCTATGAGCTTCAAAAGGCAGTCAGATGTGCAGTGATGTGATCAAGTTCGATTATGCAATACAGGAGCTCGTAGGAATCAGGTGTGTAGTTTAATTATCAAGTCTAGATATGCAGGAATGAAGTTCATCGGAATCATGTTTTCAAGTGCTCAGGATTTTGTATCCATCAAAGGGAGAGTTCGAATCGATCCTAGGAGACTCGTTCGGATCCATCAGGTTATAAGTTCGAACCAATACCAAGCGTCGTGCTTCGAATCGATCATCGGTAGTCTGGTTCGTATCGATCGCAGTAGGTGCGCTTTCGTATCGATCAGTGGTGGCCTGGTTCGTATCGATCGGGAGGGCTTTAGCTTTGCATCGATAACACTCGAGTCGATACTTTTCGTATCGGTCGCAGTTGTGAAATTCGTATCGATCTAAAGCTAGGGGCTTCAGAGTAGTCATTGACTTATTATCAGTTACTTCATGTCGATACGACCCATCACCACAACCATCGATTCAAAATCACATCGTCTCCACTGACATATCCCAAGAATCGATGCGAAATCCAGGAAAATAACATTGATCTCATCAATTCGAACATGGCTCCCATAATCGATTCGAAATCGACTTTTCCACCCTTTCTTCTCGAATCTGCAAAAATTGCCATGGCCATCATATCTTCGAGCCAGATCTGGTTTTACCAGTTGCCAGAAGGGAAGATTGATGGAGAAAGAGTGGATTCATGATGGCCTTATCATTTAGATTCACAATCGCTTACCTAGGAATTAAGATTCGAAGATCCGAAGAAATGAGTTTGACCGAGTCGAGGGTACGGAGATGTTATCTCTTCCTGGATCGATCACAAAGAGAACAGAGAGCAACAGTAAAAATAGAAGGTAAAAAGGTGAAAAATGATGAAGTCCCAGGTATTTATATGGAGCCTAGGGTAGAATCGAGTCGATTCGACTCCCAGTCAACCTGACCGGTCGCAACCAGTCAAACAGCGCATCGAAACGAAGGCTCGTTTCGAATCCACCAGACTTCATCGATTCGAAGCGCACAGAGAAGCCACCTGAAGACGATGTACTCCATCGATTCGAAGCATCTGTTTTATGAGCCATCGATTCACAACAGAGCAGGTTTATCGATACGGACACAGTATTCGTATCTGTTAGAATCCATCGATATAGATAATCATTTCGTATCGATCAATTCAACCCGCATCGATACGAAAATACTTTCCAACTTTTTGCATCGATTTATGAGAGGATCGATACAAGAGGATAGTTAAAAACAACCATCAAATGTCGTTTCAACTCAGATTTCAAATCAGTTCGGGAGAGAATCAAGGCGAAATTCAATAACGAGCTAAACTGGCAACGACTCGCGAACTTGCAGCTTTTCAAAGCACGTCATGTTTTCACAAGACGTACTTTGGGGGGCAAAATGTTATCCCGCCTTTTGGCAAGGCCAGGACACCAAGAAATTGATTGGATTCCATATATCGCTTGTCATGAATATCGATGAATTTTGTCTAAGTCCGGATCGAGCTACAAATGATGAGACATGACTAGGAGAGCAAAGGAAGCCAACGTTCCAAGTTTCAAGACAATCTGAGTTCATATGCTCAAATTATGAAGGATACGAGTTGGAGGGAAAAGCATGTTTTCGTATCCATCAACGATGTGTTTTTCATATCCATCAGGGAACACTGTTTCGTATCGATAAAGGTGGCCATGTTTCGAATCCATCAAGTTCGTATCGATGGATTTCGTGTCCATCGATAATTGGTACAACTCGATTCGATTGGCCGAGTGTCTGCTTCGTATCCATCCAGCTCGTGTCCATCATCCACTTCGCATCGGCAAGTCCCCATGGCTTTGTAACGATTAGGTTGGCAACGTTCGAACCCATCAAGTTCGCATTGGTCAGATTCGTGTCCATCAACGGCTGACGTGTCTCGCAACCATCAGCTAGTGTCTACTTCGTGTCCATCGGACCAGCGCTCTTCGCATCCATCAGAGGACCTCACTTCGAATCCAGGCCCATTGACTTATTCGTATCCAACAAGTCAACTAACTAGGGTGACGTGTACTCCATCGAACCAAACGAGGCGAGATACATGGAGTCGAAGCGGTCAATGCGGAGTGAATACTGGATCGAAACGAAGTATGCGCGCCACATCATCTCAGAAGCACGTGCAGTGATCGATACGATGAGATCAACTCGAAGCCAGGGAGTCGAACGAAATAGCCAGCGATGAACGCCATTTCGTATCGACAATATCTCGCAATCCACTGATCCAAATCCAATGAGATTTTCAAGGAAGCTTGTATACACACTGAAGAATGTCCCTGCCAAATTTCAGATTAATTGGACATCATCTTGATCGATACGAAATGGATTCGTATCGATCGCAGATCGAGGCAAAACTTTCTGGAAATGGTCGCGTGGGCCCCCTCACGTGCCAGACCAAGTCTCTCGAAGTTTGAACGAGACCTGAGCCTCCTACGCCTATAAATCGAGCCCCAGAGCATACAGAAAAGGGATCTTTTGATTCTGAAGCGTCCAGACTCTGCCGGATTAGGATTTGCATCTTATTCCTACTGTTGAATTCGAATTCCAAACTGTAATTCACTGTTGTTCGCTGTAACTGCTTGTAATCATTGAGAGAGAATCAATAAAATCATCAAAACTTCATAGTGGACGTAGGCATTACGTCGAACCACTCTAAACTGCTTGTCTTTGCATTTTACATTCTCGTTTGTTGGAGTTTTTGTTAGATAATCTCTATTTTACATTTATATTCTTCATTTTATCTCTTCAAACAAGTCCCGAAGAGTGTTGTGTCCATTTTTGGTACAAACAATAAGCATCCATGAAAGATAATAATTCGTGTCCAGTCGTGGAGTCTACGAGCTGGTCAATTCGGGGAAGTGGAAAACTATCCTTTGGACAAGCCTTGTTTAAGTTAGAATAGTCGACGCAAGTTCTCCATTTCCCGTTCGGTTTTTGAACCAATACTGGATTTGACTCCCAATCTGGATACAAAGCATCTCGGATGAAACTATTTGATTGTAACTTATCAACCTCCTCTTTAAGGGCGGCAGATCTCTCTGGATCCATACCGCGCCTTTTCTGTTTAACCGAGATATATCGTGCTTCAATATTGAGGGAGTGACTTGCGATGTCCGCGAGATCCCGCACATATCAGAGTGTGTCCAGGCGAAAACGTCGAGATTCGCCCGGAGAAATTCAACCAATTCCTGTTGTATCTGTCTTCCCAGTTGAGATCCAACTTTTAGCACCTTCGAATCATCATCCTTACTGACCGGGACGTCCACAGTCAGTTCGGCCGGGGAAGCTTGATTCTCTTTAGATTCGTCTTTATCTTCGCTGTCTCTAGGGTCAAGATCTTTAAGGAATTGGTCGTGGTGCCCATGCCAAAGCCCAGGCACTAATTGTCAATCATCAGCAAAACGGACGCAGAGAGATTCCTCTACGCCCTTTCCTTTCTCCTTTCTCTACGCCTCACGCAGTTCAGCAATATAACAGGCTCTTCCGGCTGCCTGATCTCCTTGAATGACTCCAATTTCGTGATAAGTAGGGAATTTCAGAGTTAAACACCATGGGGCAATGGCTGCCCTGAACTCAGCAAGGGCCGGTCGGCCCCAAAACGCATTGTAAGGTGAATCAATATCTAACACGACAAATTGCAACATCCGGACTCTCCGGCGTTCTCCAACTCCCAACTCCACTAGCAGTTGCACCACTCCAGTGGGTATTGTAGAACTTCCATTGAAGTCGTGGACTCGAGATTGGCAAGGTTTCAAGTCCTTTGCTTCCATTTTCATTAAGTCATAGGCTCGTTTAAGTAAGTTGTTTACAGAGCTCCCACTGTCAACCAGTATCCTCTTCATCCAAGCAGGACCAACCTGGGCAGATATGACCAGTGGGTCGATTGTTGGGGCTTCGATCTTATTAGCATCTCTGCTTCTGAATATGATATCATCAGACACTGTTTTTTGTTGTTTAGCCGGAGTTCCATCCTCATAATTACTACAACATTCAAAGCCCGCATGCCTGATAGAGCTAGCATATGACTCCATTTCCCTCCAGCTTCTGTCTGCTGGATGGGGACCACCACTTATTGTGTTTATAACTAGCCTTCCGCCCGTACGAGCGGGCTCCTCTTGTCTTTTTTGATTTTGTGCACGGTTCTGATTTGATGGGCCTGCACCACCAGGCTGCGGCGCTCGCACAAACTGATCTAACTTTCTCTCCCTGATCAACTTCTCGATGAGGTCATGCAAATGTCGACACTCATTGGTATTGTGGCCATAACTCTCGTGAAATCTACAAAACTTCCCTGTTTGAATCTGCCTCTCCGATGATTGCTTCGGAACAGGTTTTTTATATTGCATAGTGTTGCAAGTTTGTAGGTATACGTTTTCCAACGACGTATTCAATGGCGTGTAATTATCGAACATCGGAGCTCTGCGCCGTGGGCCTCTATTTGGATCTCTTTTCTTATCTTGACCATTGTTGCCTCGCGGATGGGTCTGTTTGTTCTGTATATTCAACTGAACTTTTCCGGAACTCTCATCAGACTGCTTAACTACCACATTACTTTGTATTCCTTCAGTTCTGGGCATCGCATCGTCCTGCTTCCTAGACTGTTTCACGTCCTCTTGCCGTAAGAATTGAGCGGCTTTGGAGTAGAAACGGTCCAACGATGCGGGTGGTTTCCCAGCTAGCCAATTTCCAAACTCAGAATCAGGATCGATTCCTTTGGTTAATGCCATCAAGATTGAGTTATCGTTAGGATTACTAATCTCTACACATGTCGCGTGGAATCTTTCTAAATAACGTCTGAGCGTTTCTCCCTTAGCTTGGGTGACGCTAGATAGGGTGTTAACGTCTTTAGGTCTGGCGACATGCATACGGAACTGTTCGACAAATTTCTTAGCCAGTTGATCAAATGAAGAGATAGATCTAGGTGGTAATCGCGTAAACCACATTGTTGCGATTCCTCCCAATGAGGTGGGGAAACTTCGGCACTTTACTGCATCGTCAGCCCTTGCGGCGCTCATTGACCACTCATACTTCAAAATATGTTGATTGGGAACGGAATTTCCTTCGTACATAGGGAGAGTTGGCATTCTGAATCGCCGAGGAGGATCAGCGTATAATATTTCGTCTATTAAAGGAGTATGACTACGGGAGATTCCCCAATCGTCATTGGTAAGCCCTTGGCTTTCGCGAATCATCTGACGTATCATGGTTGAAATATCTGGCATAGCCACATTCTGTGCATGCTGAGCTAAGGTGTAGTCGGGTTCCACAGTGCGAGTTTGGACCGGAAGCTGTCGACGGCCTATGTCTCGCCTCCTTGGCTCCACATCTTCTGGGACGTATGGTTCAGGAGTACGCCCACGTTGTTGATTATTCGGATCTGACAGATTCCGGGTATCAACCCTTGTTTCTACCGCGGCGGTTGCTGTGCGATTGTCTGTGGTATGCTGTGGAACAACACCTCCTCGTGATGAGGGCCCGGCCTGGAAGCTAGTTGACGGTCCGACCCTTAACTGTCCTACAGTCAAGGAAGGTTGATATCCGGTAGCTTGTGTATGACTCGCGTCCAATCGGGGATGTGTAGATCTGCCATGATAGTCAGATGAAGCAGTACTTTCAGTGGACGAGTGGGAAGCATCATCCCTACTGGTCCTCCTGCGCCTTCGGCGATTTAATTGATTGGTCAATTCAATATTAGCACGCAACTGTTCGGCCAGCTGTTGCCGACTTTGAGTCAATTCCTGGAGCAATACATGGAACTCTTGTCTGGTTACTGGCCCAGACGGATCTGAGTGAGCAGTGTTGTCTTGATTGGATTGTAGCTGCTGTGTAGGATTCTGTCTATCCCGACCTTCTTGATAAGTAGCCGTAGAGGTAGTTCTTGTACTAACCATCTTAAGTAGTGGTTTCCTTTCCCAGATTTTATGCAAATCTGAATAGAATGGAAGGATTCTGGATTAGAGATCTGGATCTTCCTCTTGGATTTATTCAATCCGGTATCGATGGTAGATCCAAGGAGCAGGAGAAAAAGCTAGTTTTTCTCAGTGAAAGCACCAAAGTGTTTGTACCAAAAATGGGCACAACACTCTTTGGAAGTTTTTGAAGAGATAAAAGTGAAGAAAGAAAATTAAAACCGAGGATTATCTAACAAAAACTCCAAATAACAGAAAGTAAATTGCACAGAAGACATCGATTTAGAGTGGTTCAGTGCTTTGCCTACGTCCACTATGAAAGTTGATGATTTTATTGCTCGATACTTGAAGATTATAATTTCTTATCATGTAGTACAACTGATTTTATAAGCTAAGTCTGAAAATAAAGCAGCGGTGGTGATTTGATGTAAATCTGGCAGAGTCTGGGCGCTCTTTAGCTCTTAAAATTGTTCGACCCCTTTTCTGAATAACCAGGGGCTCTATTTATAGGTGTAGGAGGCTGATATTTTGCCTAAATTTTGGGAGACCAGTTCTGGCACGTGAGGGGGTCCACATGCCCACTTTCAGGAAATCAGGGCCCACTTTGGGATCGATTCGAAGTCCATTCGAATCGATTAAGAAACATCCAATCGAGCTGAAATTTGGTGTGGACTTTCTTCAACATGTGCTTAAGCTCCTGTTAAAATTTCATGGCATTTGGACTTGTAGATTGTGAGATATAGTCTATTCGAAAGTGCTTTTCCGGTTGCTGTGTTATGTTCGAATCGATCCTCTTCGAATCGATAGGGTCGAATCGATGACCTAGTGAGCGAAGGCGTTGACGTGGCGCGTGCTTCTCGGGTTGGTCCAGTTTTTGCTCCGAGTTTTACTGGGTCGACTCCGTGTTTTTCGCCGCCTTGACTTAGTGGGTTCGAGGGAATGGATTCGAGCAGATGTTCGTTCGTATCTATCATGATATACAATAGTCGATCGATACGAAGTCACTGCAACAGGATGGATTCGAAGCACAGTCACTGGATGGATACGAAGTGGAGTGACTTCATGGATTCGAAGTGGCTTATCCGGTCCGATTCGAACGAATGCTTGTTGGTGGTTGCGAACTATATGGAGTCGAACCGATGGATACGAACAGAGGTTGCACTGATGGATTCGAATAGAATCTCTGCCTATGGATTCGAACTTAGGGTTATTTCCTCCATCTTGCATCGATGATATCTTGAGCGCTCGAACTCGGATTGACTTGAAACTTGGAGCGTTGCTTGTTCTAACTTTGCTTGATGTGTCTTGTCAATTGTAGCCCGATCCGGACTCGAGTAAAATTCATTGATATATGTGGTCACCCAGTAGCTACCCAATGCTGAGGATGTATGATCCATATTCCCCAGTCAGTTTCCTGATATCTCGGCCTTGCCAAAAGGCGGGATAACAGTATGGTCGAAGTTTTATTGATGCAATGACAAGGTAGTAAGCTAACTTTTCCAGTTTCGGGTAATTTCTTTCAGCCCCAGTCAATCGTTTGCTGACGTAGTACACTGGCTTCTGTATCCCGTCTTCTTCTCGAACCAAGGCAGCGCTGATTGTGTTTTCTGATATCGCCAAGTATGCATACAACTTCTCATGATCAATAGGCTTTGACAGTATCGGCGGTGTGGACAGATGTTGGACTAGTGCCTGGAAAGCGCCTTCGCACTCCGTGGTCCATTCAAAGTTTCGTTTCCCTTTTCGAATCAGATCGAAGAAGGGAATGCATTTGTCAGTGGACTTTGAAATGAACCTGCTCAATGCTGCTACCTTTCCATTGAGAGTCTGGACTTGCTTTATTATTTTGGGAGTTTCAAAATTTTTGATTGCCCAAATCTTTTCGGGATTGGCTTCGATTCCCCGGGCGTTAACGATGAACCCAAGGAACTTTCCGGATGCAACTCCAAAGTGACATTTCAGCGTGTTGAGCTTCATCTTGTACTCCCGAAGTATGTTGAACATAGTTTCCAGGTCTTTTACATGGTTGGTGGAGAGCCGTGACTTCACAAGCATGTCGTCTACATATACTTCCATTGTCTTCCCGATTTGATTGGCGAACATCCGATTGACCAACCGTTGGTAAGTAGCCTCGGCGTTCTTGAGTCCGAACGGCATAACCCTGTAACAGTAAAGTCCTAGATTGGTTACGAAGCTGGTATGCTCTTGATCGGGTAAATGCATCGGTATCTGATTGTAGCATGAATACGCGTCCATGAAGGATAAGAGTTCATGTCCAGCCATCGAATCCACTAGCTGATCAATTCTAGGAAGTAGGAAACTATCTTTTGAAGCATGCTTTATTCAGATCGGAATAGTCGACACCTGTTCTCCACTTCCCATTTGGCTTTCGGACGAGCACGGGATTTGACACCCATTCAGGATATAGCGCATCTCGAATGAATCCGTTCGCTTCAAGCTTTTCTACTTTCTCTTTAAGGGCGGCAGATCTCCCTGGATCCATACCGCGCCTTTTTTGTTTGACCGGGACATGCCGCTGGTCAATGTTCAGAGTGTGGCTCGCGATGTCCGGCGAGATCCCACACATATCAGAATGTGTCCAGGCAAATACGTTAAGATTTTCCCGTAGAAATTCAACCAATTCCTCTTGAGTTTGCTGGTTTAGCTGAGATCCAATCTTTATTATTTTTGAATCATCGTTATCGTCAATTGGGACATCAATTGTCAGTTCGGCCGGGGATGCTTGTCTTTCTTTAGATTCTCCTTCGTCTTCAGTTTCTCTCGGGTCAAGGTCCTTGAGGAATTGGCTGGGGTTCCCGGGCGTTAATTGTCAATTATCGGCGAAACGGACGCAGAGAGTTTCCTCTACGCCCTTTCCCTTCTCCTTTCGTTGCGCCTCCCGCAGCTCAGCAACATAACAGGCTATGGCAGTGGCCTGATCTCCTTGAACGATTCCTATTCCATGATCAGTGGGAAAGTTTAAGGTCAAACACCATGGGGCAATGGCTATTCTGAATTCAGCGAGGGCCGGTCGGCCCAAGAAAGCATTGTAAGGGGAGTCTATGTCTAAGACGATGAACTGCAACATCCGTACTCTCCGACGTTCTCCAACTCCCAACTCTACTGGTAGTTCCACCATTCCAGTGGGTATTGTGGCACTTCCGTTGAAACCATGGACCCGAGATTGACAAGGCTTCAAGTCTGCGACTTCCATCTTCATTTGATCATAAGCTCACTTGAACTAAATATTCACAGAGATTCCACTGTCAACTAAGATCCTTTTTATCCAAGCGGGACCTACTTGTGCTGAGATGACTAGTGGATCGATAGAGGGAGCTTCAATTTTATCTGCGTCTCTGCTCCTGAACACGATGTCATCCGTCATCGTTTTCTGTTGCTTGGCCGGAGCCCCCTCATCAAAATTACTGCAACACTCGAAGTCCGCATGCCTGATAGAACTGGCATACGACTCCATTTCCTTCCAGCTTCGATCTGCTGGGTGAGGACCACCACTTATGGTATTGATGACCAACCTCCCGTCCGCACGAGCGGGTTCTTCTTGTCTTTCCTGGTTCGGTGCACGATTATGATTTGATGGGCCCACTGCACCAAATTGCGGTGCCCGTACGTACTGATCCAACTTCCGCTCACATATTAGTTTTTCAATGAGGTCTTGTAAGTGACGACACTCATTAGTGTTGTGGCCATAACTCTCATGGAATCTACAGAACTTTCCTGTTTGGATTTGTCTTTCGGTAGGTGGTTTCGGGGCAGGCTTCTTATACCGCATGGTATTGCAGGTTTGCAAATACACATTTTCCAATGACGTGTTCAATGGAGTGTAATTATCATACATGGAAGCTATATGCCGTGGTCCACGATCCTGATCGCGTTTTTTGTTCTGGTTCCTATTGTCCCTCTGCTGATTCTGTTTATTTTGGACGTTTAACTGAATTTTCCTAGAATTATCCCCGGACTGTTTAACAGCGACGTTAATCTGGATACCTTCAACGTTGGGCCCTGCATCATCTTGCTTCCTAGACTGTTTCGCATCCTCCCTTCTCAGGAATTGGGCTGCCTTGGAATAGAAACGGTCCAATGACGCAGGTGGTTTTCCAGCTAACCAACTTCCGAACTCGGAATCAGCATCAATCCCCTTAGTCAGAGCCATCAAGATAGAGTTATCGTTGGGATTACTTATTTCTACACACGCAGCATGGAATCGCTCCAAGTAACGTCTAAGCATTTCTCCGGGAGCTTGCGTAACACTAGACGGAGTCTTAACGTCCTTTGGCCTCGCCACATGAATACGGAATTGTTCGACAAACTTGGTGGCCATCTGGTCAAAGTTAGAGATGGATCGCGGTGGAAAACGAGTGAACCACATGGTAGCGATGCCCCCTAGGGAAATGGGGAAACTACGGCACTTTACTGCATCATCAGCTCTAGCAACATTCATCAGCCATTCGTATTTCAGGACGTGTTGATTGGGATCAAAACTCCCTTCGTAAACTGGAAAAGATGGCATCCTGAATGGTCGAGGTGGTTCAGCATATAAGACGTCATCGGTGAAAGGGGTATGACTTCGAGAGATTCCCTAGTCGTCATTAGAGAGACCCTAACTTTCACGGATCATTTGGCGGATCATCGCTGGTATATCTGGCGTTCGGACACTTGGAGCATGTTGTGCCAAGGTTTGGTCGGGTTCCACAGCACGAGTCTGGACCGAACGCGGTCGACGGTCAGTGCCTCGCCTCCTTGGTTCAACATCCTCAGGGACATAAGGTTTAGGATTCTGCTCTCTTTGGCTATGTTGAAGATCAGCTTGGTCCCTAGGGTCACCTCCTCGTCCAGTAGTGGTGGTAGTAGCAATGTTGTCAGTAACATGATAAGGAGCAGCTCCTCCCCGAGTTGAAGGTTCTGTGCGGAGGCTAACGGATGGTCCAGCTCTAGGTTGCCCAAGGTTCGTAGCAGGTTGGTGTCCCGTGGCCGGGGTGTAGCTTCAACCCAACCGTGGATGTGTGGATCTAGTTTGGCCATCGAAGGAGGCTGAGCTCTCTATGGAGGAGTGAGAACCTTGGTCTCTTCTAGATCTCCTTCGCCTTTGGCGATTTAGCTGGTTAGTCAACTCCGCGTTGGCGCGTAGTTGCTCCGCTAGCTGCAGTCGACTTTGGGTCAACTCCTGAAACAATGTCTGGAATTCTTGTCTAGTGATCGGACCTGATGGATCTGAAGGTCCTGTAGCATTTTTGTTGGATGGAGGTGATTGCACGGGGTTTTGTCGGTCCCGTGCTCCTTGATCAGCAGTTGCAGAGGTGGTACGTGTGCTCACCATAATTAATTGATGAAATCCTTTCCTAGATCTGATTGCAAATCTGAGTATATTGGAAGGGCTTTGAAGTCCCAGATCTGGATCTTCTTCTTAGATTTATGCAATCCAATATAGATAGGAGATCCAAAGAGAAGGAGAAAAATTGGGTTTTTCTCAGTGAAAGCACAAAAGTGTTTGTACCAAAATTGGGCACAACACTCTTCGGAAGTCTTTGAAGAGATAAAGTGAAGAAATTAAATGAAAAAAGAGGAATTATCTAACAAAAACTCCAAATTTCAGAAATGAGAATAATTAAAGTGCAAGGAGACACAAGAATTTAGAGTGGTTCGGCGTATAGCCTACGTCCACTATGAAGTAGTTTGCTTTATTGATCTTTCTTTTGTGTTTACAAGTGAATTCAATGATTTACACCGGTCAATTGTGATTTGCAGCAGTGAATTTCGTTTATGGCAGCAACAATTGAGTTCAGATCTGGATTTGGCGGAGTCCGACATTGGAGATCTCAAAGAAGAAGCAGAACCCCTTTTATGTTGGATTTGGGGGTTTATTTATAGGTGTAGGAGGCTGATATTTCGCTCAGATCTCGGGAGACCCTCTCTGGCACATGACCAGGCCCGCACGCCCAAGCCCGTGAAGTTTCGGTCCGATCCGTGATCGATACGAACAGATTTTGACATGATCAAGATTTCATCCGATGGAGTCGAAATTTGGCGTGGACATTCTTTAGCATGCACGTAGTCTTCGGTGAAAATTTCATAGCATTTGGACATGTAGATTGGGAGATATGATCGATACGAAATGGAGTTTTCGGTAGGCTGTTTCCTTCGACTCGCTTCCGTTTCGACTCGCTTCTGCTTCGACTCGGTGATGTGGCGCTTTCTGGATCGCTCTGCCTTTGACGTTGTTTTGAGCGAGTCGAAGCGCGCATTGATTGAGCGAGTCGAAGTGAGCCATGATTGATCGATTCGAAGTGAGCCATGATTGATCGAGTCAAAGCGTGCACTTTAGATGGTTCCAAACTGGAGCGAGTCGAAGAGAGCAGTTCTGGGAGGTTTGAGCAGTGGAGTCGAAGTTGATGGAGTCGCTCAGTGGTTCAAGGGGAGCGAGTCGAAGAAGGCCTTTGAGCGAAGCGAGTCGAAGCAGGTACTTCAGATGGCTGTGAAGCGAGTCGAACAGGAACGAGTCGGAGTTGACATCTGAGGGATATGGAGCGAATCGAAGGGAGCGAGTCGAAGGAGCGAGTCGAACGGTAATTATTTTTCGTCCAATTTTGTATCCTTCATAACTTGAGCATACAGACTCGGATTGACTTGAGATTTGGAATGTTGGCTATCATGGCTTGGCTTGTCTTGTCCTACCAATTTTGGCTCGATTCGGACTAGGACAAAATTCATCGATATCCGTAGTGAGCCCGTGTATAACTGATCTCTAGGATGGGCCGTCATTGGTTATTAGTCAATTCCTTGGTGTTACGGCCTTGCCAAAAGGCGGGATCACAGTTGTGAATCATGTAGTGTAGTGAAGTGTATGCATGTGCAATCCCCCGACCAACCGGAAATTTCGGCCGCACTCGTAGCAAGCGACCCGCTCAGTTCAAAAGCACTATCAAGCCCTTCCATCCCAGCGTCGTGCGGAGACGACACAAAATCCGGGATCGAAATAACAGCAAGCCCTGCGAAAGGACTCTCCACTTGCGGGGGAGGAGCCTCCGAAATTCTAATCCCCTGGAAAGGTAAAGACACAACCACGGATTTGAATCTCTTAGATTTAGGGCGTTTGTGGGCAGCGGCCTTGCCTTTTCTTCTTCCTCCCGAATCCAGGACATCGGAAGAAGGCCCAGCTAGGAGCTCGGTATCGGTAAGCGTTCTTTCCATATCAACTTCTACAGCGATCATGACTGTGCGCGCTTTGCGCTTCACCCGTTTCTTCGGGACCACTCTATGTATCCCTTCCTGATGTATGCTCTGTCTCCGTTCTATTAGCCCGACAGCCCTCAAATTCATGTCGGTCAGGACTATGTCTATGTGCCTCTCTTCGCCCGGAATCGCTTGAAGAATCCGAACAAGCTCTCTGAAGTATGCGCCATCGGGACGAGAGATTGCGGCTATAGAAAAGGAAAAGTATGTCAGTTTTGAAGTCAGTTACTTGTATCTCAATGATTCGAGAGAGAAATGGCAACACTTACGTCTATCCAACCACCGCCCAGCAAATCCAGGGGGGCACCGAACGTAGAACCATTCAGTTTTATAGTAACTTAGCCTTCCCTAGGAGCCCAGTACAATGTGGCAGCTCCTGACCGCCTTTAGGAAGGTGAAAGAAGGGCTGTCTCCATGGCTCTTGACATTGAATAAATACCTGATTTCGATCGGCTTCGGCAGTCGAAAGAGGATCTCTATAAACAAGACAATGGTGCTGTTGAACAAGGCATACCCGTTGGGATGTAGCTGAGATGGAGCTATGCCAAGAAACGATAACATCTCCCTTATATATTCATTGAAGGGAGAAAGTGTCCCCGTTGTGCAAGCGTGACGGTTGAAAGCAATAAACCCCTCCGGGGGATCGTGTGGCCTATCAGTTGGCCCAGGAAGTAGCACGTCGTCAAGCGACAAACCATGCCTTATGCAAATCCGTCCTAGCATGTCTTCGGAGATACCCGACAGCATAGAATCTGTTGGATTGAGAATAAACCGAGCACCCGGACGCTCGTCCGGAGCTGGCTCTATAACTTCGGCTTCAATAACCGGTATCTCTATGGTTGGAGGAATAGAACTCGGGAGTTCCGGCTGCTGTGAACTTGAAGGGTCCATGACTAGCTAGCTTATAAAAAAATCATTGTTAAACTGACAAATAACACTCGAGCCTCCCCCAGTGTAAAGTGTGTGAGTGTGTGCTGTGCGGTGCAGTACTGTATATCATTTGGAGAAGATCTACAGGATTAAGGAAAGCAAGTAAACGACGAGACTTCGGAATTCAGTCGGAATGACCGTCATCGCTGACCGTCACAGCCGGGCCATTGGGTTATTAGCAATCAATCCAAGTTGAAGTTTGTCAAAGTTATGTTAGAGTTGCAGTTCCATCGACAAGCTTCGATAGGCAATCAGATATGCGAGAAAACAGTTGAGTCCAGTTATGTAAGTTTGAAGCTTGTCGGAGTCAATTGTTCGAATGTGCAAGGAGTTTCAAATTTTTAATGTACAATTCGTATTACTCACGAAATCCATGTTCGCATCGATGAGTTACGGTCGTGTGCGTATGAGTTAGACTCGGTCAGAAGGGTGGAATGCAAGTTCAATTTGCTCCAGAGTCATCCACTTCGACTCGATCCAAAGCAACGCGCTTCGACTCGATCCAAGACAGCTGCTTTGACTCGACCCAAGGCCACGCGCTTCGACTCGATCCAAAGCAGCCACTTCGACTCGATCCAAAGCCACGCGCTTCGACTCGATCCAAGACAGCTGCTTCGACTCAACCCAAGGCCACGCGCTTCGACTCGATCCAAAGCAGCCACTTCGACTCGATCCAAAGCCACGCGTTTCGACTCGATCCAAGACAGCTGCTTCGACTCATCCCAAGGCCATCCACTTCGACTCGATCGAAAGCCACCATTTATAATCGATTAGACACAGCCCCTTCGTATCGATCCACAGGTTCAAAGCGTTTGACTCTATGCAAAGCTCCACCATCGATCGATACGAAGGCCTCCGCCTCATCATCTCAAAACCCCTACTCAAGATCGACACGAAGCTGAGGCCAAGGAATTTTCCAT
>CM060906.1:4692500-4725000 GCA_030737815.1 Allium fistulosum
TGTTTGACTCTTAGCGCCCATATCAGTAGGCAAGTAGTGGGAAACTAGCAACATGACTCGAAGCACACTAGAAGTATTCACGTGCTCGACTCGAAGCAGGGACATCCGAGTTTTTACAAGCTCGACCCGAAGCCAATTCATCAAATTGAATACTTCGGGTAAATGACGCACTGACTCGAAGCAATCTAGTAGTTTTCACGTGATTGACTCGAAGCAGGTACTTTCTCGGGATTTCTTGGGGAAAGTTGCCGAATGACCCGAAGAGCGCTCCGAGTTTTCCTCCGAGCGACTCCAAGTAGCAACATCCAAGTGCATGTTTGGGCATTTACCAGAGTGACCCAAAGCGCGCCCCAAGTTTCCACATGCCCGACTCGAAGCAAGGCTGTCGTCGGGAGAGAACTTGCGCTCTGACCCAGATGCGGCCTTCGTGTAAACATCGGGCCGAGTAGGGGCGAGCACCGGGTAACTCGAGTGGTTCCCAAAAGTGTGTCGATTTGCCGAACGCACAACCGAGTGCACAGTTATGGAGGATAGCGAACATTCTTCTCGACTTGGAGCATGCATCGGACGTTCGTACGCTCGATTCGTATGCTCTTTCCCGACCCAGCTTCAAATTTCTGAATGCTCGGAGCACGGATCGGACGTTTGTACACTCGATTCGTATGCTCGTTCCCGAACCAGCTTCAAATTTCCAAATGCTCAAGCCAAAGCAAGTTTCGAGTATTCTCGAAGCAATATCCTCCAGGGAGAGCTTCGGGTATGTAGCCGCATGACCCGTTGCACTCTAGCAATTTTCACAGGCTCGACTCGAAGCAGGGTCTTGCCTCGAGAAAAATGACGATTTGCCCGAAGTGCGCTGCGAGGTTTCCATCGTGCGACTCGAAGCAGCTGCATCCAAGTGCCTGCTTCGGGTATTTACCAGAGTGACCCTAAGCACGCCCCGAGTTTCCACCTACCCGACTCGAAGCAAGGCCTTCGTCGGGCGTTAAGTTGCGCTCCGACCCTGATGCGGCCTTCCCCTAAACATCGGGCCGGACCGGGACGAGCGCTGGGGGATTGCCAACTCGAGCGGTTCCCAAAAGCGTGTCGATTTGCAAAACCACGACCGAGTTCACGGTTATGCGGGATAGCGGACATAGTTCTGGAGTCGACTTTCGGCTCGACTCGGAGCATGCATTGGACGTGCATACGCTCGATTTGTATGCTCATTCCAGACCTAGCTTCAAATTTTCGAATGCTCGAGCCAAAGCAAGTTCCGAGTTTTCTCGGAGCAATATCCTCCAGGGAGAGCTGCGGGTATGTAGCCGCATGACCCTAAGCATGCTGGCAGTTTTCACGCGCTCGACTTGAAGCAAGGGCTTGCCTCAGGAAAACAGCCGATTTGCCCGAAGCGTCCTCCGAGTTTTCCATCGTGCGACTCGAAGCAGCTGCATCCAAGTGCATGCTTCGTGTATTTACTAGTGTGACCCGAAGCGCGCCCCAAGTTTCCACCTTCCCGACTCGAAGCAAGGCCTTCGTCGGTCGTTAAGTTGCGCTCCGACCTCGATACGGCCTTCCCCTAAACATCGTTCCGGGCTGGGGCGAGCGCCGGGTGATTGCCAACTCGAGCGGTACCCAAAAGCACGTCGACTTGCCGAACGCACGACCGAGTTCATGGTTATGAGGGATAGCGGACATATTTCTCGAGTCGACTTTCGGCTCGACTCGGAGCACGCATCGGACGTGCGTACGCTCGATTCGTATGCTCCTTCCCGACCCAACTTCAAATTTCTGAATGCTCGAGCCAAAGTAAGTTCCGTGTTTTCTCGAAGCAATATCGTCCAGGGAGAGCTTCGGGTAAGTAGCAGAATGACCCGAAGCACGCTAGCAGTTTTCACGTGCTCGACTGGAAGTAGGGACTTCCTCGGGCTTGCCTCGGGAAAGCAACTGATTTCCCCGAAGCGCGATCCGAGTTTTCCATCGTGCGACTCGAAGCAGCTGCATCGAAGTGCATGCTTCCGGTATTTAACAGTTTGACCCGAAGCGCGCCCCGAGTTTGCACCTTCTCGACTCGAAGCAAGGCCTTCGTTAGGCGTTAAGTTGCGCTCCGACCCCGATGCGGCCTTCCACTAAACATTGGGCCGGACCGGGGCAAGCGCCGGGTGATTGCTAACTCGAGCGGATCCCAAAAGCGTGTCGACTTGCCGAACGCACAACAGAGTTCACGGTTATGCGGGATAGCGGACATATTTCTCGAGTCGACTTTCGGCTCGACTCGGAGCACGCATCGGACGTGCGTACGCTCGATTCGTATGCTCGTTCCCGACCCAGCTTCAAATTTCCGAATGCTCAAGCCAAAGCAAGTTCCGTGTTTTCTCGGAGCAATATCGTCCAGGGAGAGCTTCGGGTAAGTAGCCGAATGACCCAAAGCACGCTAGCAGTTTTCACGTGCTCGACTCGAAGCAGGGACTTCCTCGGGATTGCCTCGGGAAAGCATCTGATTTACCCGAAGCGTGCTCCGAGCTTTCCATCGTGCGACTCAAAGCAGCTGCATCCAAGTGCATGCTCCGGGTATGTTATCCCGCCTTTTGGCAAGGCCGTAACACCAAGGGATTGACTAGTAACCAGTGACGGTCCGTCCTAGAGATCAGTTATACAGGGGCTCACTACGGATGTCGATGAATTTTTTCCGAGTTCAGATTGAGCCAAAATTGGTAGGACATGGCAAGCTGAGCCATGGGAGCCAACGTTCAAAATCTCAAGTCAATCCGAGTTCGTATGCTCAAGTTATGAGGGATGCAAAATTGGACGAAAATTAGACACCATTCGACTCGCTCCTTCGACTCGCTCCGGTTCCCTTAGATATCAACTTCGACTTGTTCCTGTTTGACTCGCTGCCATCTGGAATACCTATTTCGACCCGCTTCGCCCAGCTACCCACTTCGACTCGCTCCCCCAGTCCTAACTTCGACTCGCTCGACCAAAGCCTGCTTCGACTCGCTCAAACCGAGTGCTTACTTCGACTCACTCGAAACAGCATCCATCAGAGAGTCCTCTTCGACTCGCCCCACAGCCTTCACAGAACCACTGTTCGACTCCGTCTGATTCGACTCCAGCAAAGCGACACATCATCGTGTCGAAACATAAGCGAGTCTAAACAGGGAAGCGAGTCGAAGGAAACAACCTACCGAAGACCCCATTTCGTATCGACCATATCTCCCAATCTACAAGTCCAAATGCTATGAAATTTTCAAAGAAGACTACGTACATGCTAGAGAATGTACACGCCAAATTTTGACTCCATTGGATGAAATCTTGAGCGAGTCGAAATCAGCTCGTATCAGTCACGGATCGGACCGAAACTTCACGGGCTTGGGCGTACGGGCCTAGTCACGTGCCAGAGAGGGTCTCCCAAGATCTGAGCGAAATATCAGCCTCCTACACCTATAAATAGACCCCCAAAGCCAACAGAAAAGCGGTTCTTCTTCCTCTTTGAGATCTCCAACGCCCGTACTCCGCCAGATCCAGATTTGAACTCAATTGCTGCTGCCATAAACAAGATTCACTACTGAAAATCACAATTGACTGCTGTAAAACATTGAATTCATTTGTAAACACAAAAGAAAGATCAATAAAGAAAACTATTTCATAGTGGACGTAGGCTATACGCCGAACCACTCTAAATTCTTGTGTCTCCTTGCACTTTAATTATTCTCATTTCTGAAATTTGGAGTTTTTGTTAGATAATTCCTCCTTTTCCATTTAATTTCTTCACTTTATCTCTTCAAAGACTTCCGAAGAGTGTTGTGCCCAATTTTGGTACAAACACTTTGGTGCTTTCACTGAGAAAAAGCCAATTTTTCTCCCACTCTATGGATCTCCTATCTATATTGGATTGCATAAATCTAAGAAGAAGATCCAGATCTAGAACTTCAAAGCCCTTCCCATCTACTCAGATTTGCAATCGGATCTAGGAAAGGACTTCATCAATTAATTATGGTGAGCACATGTACCACCTCTACAGCTGCTGATCAAGGAGCACGGGACCGACAAAACCCCGTGCAATCACCTCCATCCATCCAAAATGCTGCACGACCTTCAGATCCATCAGGTCCGATCACTAGACAAGAATTCTAGACATTGCTTCAGGAGTTGACCCAAAGTCGACAGCAGCTAGCGGGGCAACTACGCGCCCACGTGGAGTTGACTAACCAGCTAAATTGCCAAAGGCGAAGGAGATCTAGTAGAGACCAAGGTTCTAACTCCTCTACAGAGAGCTCAGCCTCCTCCGATGGCCAAAATAGATCCACACATCCACGGTTGGGTGGAAGCTACACCCAGGCCACGGGACACCAACCTGCTTCGAACCTTGGGCAGCCTAGAGCTGGACCATCCGTTAGCCTCCGCGCAGAACCTTCAACTTGGGGAGGAGCTGCTCCTTATCATGTTACCGGCAACATTGCTACTACCACCACTGCTGGACAAGGAGGTGACACTAGGGACCAAGCTGATGCTCAACATAGTCGACGGGAGCAAACTCCTAAACCTTATGTCCCTGAGGATGTTGAACCAAGGAGGCGAGGCACGGACCGTCAACCGCGTCCGGTCCTGACTCGCGCTGTGGAGCCCGACCACACCTTGGCGCAACATGCTCCAAGTGTCCAAATGACAGATGTACCAGCAATGATCCGCCAAATGATCCGTGAAAGTTAGGGTCTATCTAATGACGACTGGGGAATCTCCCGTAGTCATACTCCTTTCACCGATGATGTTTTATATGCTGAACCACCTCGGCACTTCAGTATGCCAGATTTGCCAGTTTATGAAGGGAGTTCTGACCCCAATCAGCACGTCCTGAAATACGAATGGCTGTATGCTGCTAGAGATAATGATGTAGTAAAATGTCGTAGTTTCCCCATTTCCCTAGGGGGCATCGCTACCATGTGATTCACTCGTTTGCCACCGCGATCCATCTCTAACTTTGACCAGATGGCCACCAAGTTTGTCTAACAATTTCATATGCATGTGGCGAGGCCGAAGGACGTTAACACTCTGTCTAGTGTTACGCATGCTCCTGGAGAAACGCTTAGACGTTACTTGGAGCGATTCCATGCCGCGTGTGCGGAAATAAGTAATCCCAACAATAACTCTATCCTGATGGCTCTGACTAAGGGGATTGATGCTGATTCCGAGTTCGGGAGTTGGTTAGCTAGGAAACCACCTTCGTCATTGGACTGTTTCTATTACAAGGCAGCCCAATTCCTGATAAGGGAGGATGCGAGACAGTCTAGGAAGCAGGATGACGCAGGACCCAATATCAAAGGTATCCAGAGTAACGTCGTTGTTAAACAGACCGGATATAGTTCTGGAAAAGTTCAGTTGAACGTCCAAAATAAGCAGAATCAACAGAGGGACAATAGAAATCAGAACAAAAAACGCGATCAGGATCGTGGACCACGGCGTAGAGCTTCCATGTATGAAAACTACACTCCGTTGAACATGTTGTTGGAAAATTTGTATTTGCAGACCTGCAATACCATGCAGTATAAGAAGCCTACCCCGAAACCACCAACTGAAAGACAAATCCAAATAGGAAAGTTCTGTAGATTCCATGAGAGTTATGGCCACAACACCAATGAGTGTCGTCACCTACAAGACCTCATTGAAAAACTAATACGTGAGAGAAAGCTGTTGTATGGGCGCCACAATCCGGTGGTGCGGGCCCATCAAATCAGAACTGTGTGCCGAATCAGGAAAGACAGGAAGAACCCGCTCGTGCGGACGGGAGGTTGGTCATCAATACAATAAGCGGTGGTCCTCACCCGGCAGATCGAAGCTGGAAGGAAATGGAGTAGTATGCCAGTTCTATCAGGCATGCAGACTTCGAGTGTTGCAGTAGTTTTGATGAGGGGGCTCCGGCCAAGCAACAGAAAACGATGATGGATGACATCGTGTTCAGGAACAGAGACGCAGATAAAGTCGAAGCTCCCACTATTGATCCACTGGTCATCTCAGCACAAGTGGGTCTTGCTTGGATAAAAAGGATCTTAGTTGACAGTGGAAGCTCTGTGAATATTTTGTTCAAACGAGCTTATGATCAAATGAAGATGGAAGCCGCAGACTTGAAGCCTTGTCAATCTCGAGTCCATGGTTTCAACGGAAGTGCCACAATTCCCATTGGGATGGTGGAACTACCAGTGGAGTTGGGAGTAGGAGAACGTCGGAGAGTACGAATGTTGCAATTCATCGTTCTGGACATAGACTCCCTTTACAATGCTTTCTTGGGGCGACCGACCCTCGCTGAATTCAGAGTAGCCATTGCCCCATGGTGTTTGACCTTGAAATTTCCCACTGATCATGGAATAGGAATCGTTCATGGAGATCAGGCCATTGCTAGAGCCTGCTATGTTGCTGAGCTTCGGGAAGCATAGCAGAAGGAGAAGGGAAAGGACGTAGAGGAGTCTCTCTGCGTCTGTTTCGCCGACAATTGACAATTAACGCCCGGGCGCAGGCCGGGGCACCCCAGCCAATTCCTCAAGGACCTTGACCCGAGAGAAACTGAAGATGAAGGAGAATCTAAAGAAAATCAAGCATCCCCAGCCGAACTGACGATTGATGTCCCAATAGACAATAACGATGATTCAAAAATAATAAAGAATGGATCTCAGCTAAGCCAGCAAACTCAAGAGGAATTGGTTGAATTTCTGCGGGCAAATCTTGACGTATTTGCCTGGACACATTCTGATATGTGTGGGATCTCGCCAGACATCGCGAGCCACACTCTGAACATTGACCCGCGGCATGTCCCGGTCAAACAAAAAAGGCGCGGTATGGATCCAAAGAGATCCGGCGCCCTTAAAGAGGAAGTAGAAAAGCTTGCAGCAAACGGATTCATTCGAGATACGCTATATCCCTAATGGGTGTCAAATACCATGCTCGTCCGATAGACAAATGGGAAGTGGAGAACATGTGTCGACTATTCCGACCTGCATAAAGCATGCCCCAAAGACAGTTTCCCGCTTCCCAGGATTGATCAGCTAGTGGATTCGATGGCTGGACATGAGCTCTTATCCTTCATGGACGCGTATTCGGGCTATAATCAGATACCGATGCATTTACCCGATCAAGAACACACCAGCTTTGTGACCAATCTTGGACTTTACTGTTACAAGGTTATGCCATTCGGACTCAAGAACGCCGGAGCTGCTTACCTACGGTTGGTCAATCGGATGTTCGCTAATCAAATCGGGAGACAATGGAAGTATACGTAGACGACATGCTTGTGAAGTCACGACCCTCTACCGACCATGTAAAAGACCTGGAAACTATGTTCAACATACTTCGGGAATACAAAATGAAGCTCAACCCACTGAAATGTCACTTTGGGGTTGCATTCGGAAAGTTCCTTGGGTTCATCGTTAACGCCCGGGGAATCGAAGCCAATCCCGAAAAGACTTGGGCAATCAGAAATCTTGAAACTCCCAAAACTATAAAGCAAGTTCAGAGTCTCAATGGAAAAGTAGCAGCATTGAGCTGGTTCATTTCGAAGTCCACTGACAAATGCATTCCCTTCTTCGATCTGATTCGAAAAGGGAAATGAAACTTTGAATGGACCACGGAATGCGAGGGCGCTTTCCAAGCGCTAGTCCAACATCTATCCACACCACCTATCCTGTCAAAACCCATCGACCATGAGAAGTTGTAAGTATATTTGGCGATATCAGAGAACGCTATCAGCGCTGCATTAGTTCGAGAAGAAGACAAGATATAGAGGCCAGTATACTATGTCAGCAAACGATTGACTGGGGCTGAAAGAAATTATCCGAAACTGGAAAAGTTGGCTTACTGCCTTGTCATCCCATCAAGAAAACTCCGACCATACTTCCAGGCACATTCCATTATTGTTTACACCGACCAGCCGTTACGACAGGTCCTTTCGCGGCCTGAGACGTCTGGTAGGTTACTCAAGTGGAACATCGAACTGAGCCATATTGACCTTACTTACGCTCGGAGATGGGCCATACAAGGACAAGTCCTAGCCGATTTCATAGCCGAATTTACCGTCCTAGAGGACTTGCCCGAAGCCAGTGAATCCCCCGAATACGTCTAGAAACTTTATACCGACGGAGCATCAAACGACCGTTGTTCAGGCGCTGGTATTGTGCTCGAAACTCCCGAGGGTCGATCCATATGTTAAGCCTTAAAGTTCGATTTCCATGCGACTAATAATGAAGCTGAATATGAAGCCCTCCTAGCTGGCTTGAAACTCGCTAGGGATTTGAGAATTATCGCAGTGGAATTGTGATTCACAATTAGTTGTGTGCCAGGCACGAGGAGAGTATCAAGCAAGAGATCGAAGGTTGGCTGCTTACTTAGCTTGAGTTAAAGAAGTACTGGACCATTTCGATTACTACGCCATCTACAGTATACCTCGAGAACGCAACCAAAAGGCCGATTCGTTGGCGAAGTTAGCCAGCACAGGCGAAGCTCAACAAATGGGACTCGTACCCGTAGAGATGCAATCTTTCCCAAGTATCGACCGGGTAGAAATAAACCGGGTATGTGAAACTATACCCGAAAAGGATTCATGGATGACTCCACTCAAAAATTACATTGAGCACGGGACCCTGCCGGAGCGCAGGAGTGAAAAAAGACTAGTCCTTCGAAAGGCCTCAAGATTTACCATCCAGAATGGACTCATGTACAGAAGGGGGTACTCAGTTCCCCTACTCCGATGTATCGCTCACGATGAAATTAAACAAGTGTTACGCGATGTACACGAGGGAGAATGTGGCGATCACACCGGGGGCAAGCACTTGCCAAGAAAATACTTCGCTACGGATATTACTGGCCTACCCTGAATCGCGATGCATTGGACTATGCAAAGAAATGTGATAGGTGCCAGAAATACTCCCGAATCCCTAGGGTTCCCCCTACTGAGATAACGCAAATGGTCAGCCCATGGTCGTTCGCAATATGGGCATCGACATCATCGGTGCTCTACCTCTGGCAAAAGGTGGTGCGAAGTACGCTATCGTCGCAGTTGATTACTTTACAAAGTGGGCTGAAGCCGAAGCTCTCGCTACCATTACAACAAAGAAAGTAATCAACTTTGTGGTTCGTAACATCATTTGTCGATTCGGTCTCCCACACACCATAATCACGGACAACGGAACCCAATTCGACAGTGCTGAATTCAAAGATTTCTGCAAATGATTTCACATCCAAAAGAAATTCTCCACAGTTGCACACCCTCAAGCAAACGGACAGGTCGAAGCAGTTAATAAAGTCATAAAGTCCATCCTGAAGAAACGACTAGAAAAGGTCGGGGGCAAGTGGGGTGATGAACTTCTTATGGCTCTATGGGCTTACCGAACAACCCACAAGACCGCGATCGGCCACACTCTGTTCTTTATTTCTTACGGTTCAGAGGCCGTTATTCCAGTCGAGCTAGAATTACCTTCTCATCGTGTGACATACTATGATCCGAAGACAAACGCTATATTACTTGCTGAATCTCTTGATCTACTGGATGAGAAGCGTGAGGAAGCTGACTTGAGGGCGGCTGCGCATCGAAGTCGAGTCGCCCGATTGTACAACGCCAAGGTCCGCCCGCGAACCTTCGAGTCAGGCGTTCTCGTCTTAAAAAGAATCTATCTGGTTCCTTCGCATATGAAGCCTACATGGGAAGGACCGTATGTTATTGAATGAAGGCACGGAGATGGCACGTTCAAATTATCGACCGTCGACGGCCTTACCCTGCCAAGAGCTTGGAATAGCGAAAGCCTTCGCCGTTATTACATCTGACAGGCTATCTCTATCCATTTAGTTTACTTTCATTTTCTGCAATTTGTTTATGCATTTCGAAATTAGAACTTGTAATAAGGCAACCGACTTTGCCATACTTTCTTATTTCAACAATAAAATGCAACCTCTTCGAGCTAGAGTTATGATTTACTTGAAATACTTCATATGACCACCACTATGCACGGAGAGCTAAGTCTCATCATACGGTGGGATTTATTCAAAAAGAGAGTGGCTGCGGTGCAACCAATTACTCCCTAAGTGAAACCCGAGCTCGAGGGCAAGCCATCACATCAAAGTAAAAAAAGGGATTGGTACACGACAACCCTTCATCAACTCCGAACTCCCAGAACGCGAGTCGGAGTATAAACATTCAACTCCATATTCCCGGAGTGCGAAGTGGAGTATAAACATCCAACTCCGAATTCCCAAAGCGCGAACCGGAGTATAAACATTCAACTCCATATTCCTGGAGTGCGAAGTGGAGTATAAACATTCAACTCCGAATTCCCAGAGCGCGAACCGGAGTATAAACATTCAACTCCGAATTCCCAAAGCGCGAACCGGAGTATAAACATTCAACTCCATATTCCCGGAGTGCGAAGTGGAGTATAAACATCCAACTCCGAATTCCCAAAGCGCGAACCGGAATATAAACATTCAACTCCGAATTCCCAGAGCGAGAACCGGAGTATAAACATTCAACTCCGAATTCCCTAAGCGCGAACCGGAGTATAAACATTCAACTCCATATTTCCGGAGTGCGAAGTGGAGTATAAACATCCAACTCCGAATTCCCAGAGCGTGAACCGGAGTATAAACATTCAACTTCGAATTCCCAAAGCGAGAACCAGAGTATAAACATTCAACTCCGTATTTCCTGAGTGCGAAGCGGAGTATAAACATCCAACTCCGAATTCCCAGAGCGCGAACTGGAGTATAAACATTCAACTCCGTATTCCCAGGGTGCGAAGCAGAGTATAAACATCCAACTTCGACTTCCCATAGCGCGAAGCAGAATATAAACATCAACTCCGGATTCCCAGAATGCAAGTGCCAATTCCAAGTCTCCCAATCGCAGACATATGATCGAAACTTAAGCCATCGTAACCAGCCACTGATGAATGAATGGGAATCCCCGTAGTACGAAAATGATTATCGACAATCAAACAAGCATGGACGCATCACTCAATCTCCGCTTGCTTCAGACATCCGTTCGGTGGCGCGAGACTCAACATGTTACAAGTAAGAAGCAATGGTTGGCTGATGGTTTACAACTCATCCCCAAGACTGGGGGGCAGGACTTAGGCATCAACCACTGATTGAAGCAATGCGATTGTCAGAATTCAACTCGCTTCCCGGTCGCAAGCCATGTCCACAGTTCCTGAATTTGGCAAACCAAAACAAACTTGATTCGGAAATTGAAACTTCACAAGTGCATTTCAGACAATGAAACACTTAGACAAATACACAATGACAAAAAAGAAAAAGTTTCATTTCTATTGATTATAGAAGACGTTCGTGTACAAGTTTCCAAAAAATTCCTACTAGCAGGGGCCGAACCCGCATCTATACACGGCTAACAAAATGCAAAATCAAAATACGCCAGATGATCATGCCTAATCTCTCTTCTTCCTTGGCTTCCTCTTCAGTGCGGACCCGCTGGAGCCATCGCCAACCTTCCTCTTCGAGCCTTTCCTTTTCGGCGGTCGATCTTCAGGCGAGGGCATTATGTCGATGTCCTCCTCCGAACTCGTGTGAATAAGAATGCTCCCTACGGGCGGAGTCGGAGGAACGGGATCAATTACAGAAGGTGGAATGGGCAGGATGGTGAGAATGACAGAACCACCAGGAGACATCATTCCGAGCGGGGCAGGTCCCAATGCTACCATCCCACCTCCAAAGCTGCCCCATAACCCGCTGCTGCCAGTTCGTCGTCAATCTGAGCAAACATGTCCTCTTCGGTTACTGCTTGAGCCCCGCCGGGGGCATCAGCAGTCGGCATTGAAGAGCTTGCAGCAGGATCAATTCCTCTCATAATAGATGACAAGTCAGCACGAGGATCGCCATGGCGGCGGAAGAGTTCATCCATCAGCTGCACGTCGAACGCGATCGTACCACCCTGCAGATCGCCAAGCGGGGCAGCTGTACTCATGGTGGTTGCCTCGGTCACGATAGCCTCCTGCATTTGATATGACTCTTGAGTGGCAGGAGGCATGGCCGGTGCGGCATCGATCATTGGACAAAGAATAAAAGAATTGTTAGAACTTAAACTCGATCGAAGACTTCGACTCATGAAAGACATGTGGAATGTTCGGAGTACCTTCCTCAGTTTGGCTTGTAAGCGATGGGGCGGCTTCAGTTGTTTGGGATGTAGTTGGAGGCATCTATGGCTGATCCGAGTTATAGGCAGGAACAGCTTGAGGATCAACCGCAGGCAAAGATTCAAGCTTAGTTGACACTGGAAGATCAAGACTTGCATCGTGATGTCCAACCCCGGAGCCCTCTCCTACCTCGAAGTGCTAGGTGCCGAGTCTCTCCTTCTCATAAGAGATCATTGAATCATGGAGAATCTTCTTTTCGTCATCAGTTAACAGACGATTCTCAAGCTCGAATTCATCCACAGACTCACCCTGGTGCGCCTCTTTCTCTTCCTCAACCAGTCGGCCCCAAGCGCTATGGAGATGCGTCGAATAATCATCGACCCAGGCCAGACCCCTATGCCTCGACACATTAGCGTTGTAAACAACAAGGAGGTCCTCAATGTCGGCCTCTAACCTGGACTCGGCCAACTTCACCCTCTCCTCGACCTCAGTCTCCACTTTCTGGACTTGGGCCACCGCCGCATCCCGTTCTCCACTGAGCAGAACAGCCTGATCGCACGCCTCCTGGGCTGCGTTGTCCGCATCATATTTTTCTTTGACCAAGCTGGTGAATTTGGCTTTTAGTTCATTAAGCTCCTTGACCGCCGCATCCCGCTCGGCAATGACTTTGGTATTCCGGTGGCCCATTTCCTCCACCAGGGCAACGTGTGCCTGACTCAACCTCTCCATTTCTGCCTTCGCTTCGTCAGCCTTATTAATGGCCTCAATCTCAGATTTCCGAGAAGACTCGGACTCAGCAGAAAGTACTTGGATAATGCGATCCCTTTTTACAAGCTCAGTCTCCATCTTCTCGATCTCTTTTGCCCGCTCGAAGGACAATTTAGAAGCTTTTTCGGCAGCCTTCGCCCACTCTCTATATTGGGTATAGATGTCGTGGACAAAGTCATGCATCGTGCCTTCTACCGACGATGGAATTATCTTCAAGTGGGAAGGGAAAACATAACCGTCAAAGCAAATATTAGGAAAATCCTTCTTCATTTGAGCCAACTTAAGGGCCCCTTCTCCAGTGGGATCAATGGGGACCTGCTCTATAACCATGGAAGATGTAGTCTCGACTCTCTGGAGATGATTCTCAGATCTGGAAGTGTGAGAAGAAGGCCTATGACGAGGAGGCTCCGGTGGATGTGAAGTTTGAATGGGAGGAGGAGATGGAAGCCTATGAGGAGGAGAGCGTGATCTAGACCGGCGCCGGTATTCTCTATCTTTATCGTGCCTGTTATCCCACCTTTTGGCAAGGCCGAGATATCAGGAAACTGACTGGGGAATATGGATCATACATCCTCAGCATCGGGCAGCTACTGGGTGACCACAGATATCGATGAATTCTATTCGAGTCCGGATCGGGCTGCAATTGATAAGACACATCACGCAAGGTCAGGAAAAGTAACGTTCCGAATTTCAAGATAATCCGAGTTCGTATGCTCAAGTTATCACCAATGGAAAGTGGAGGAGATAGCCCTATGTTCGAATCCATCAGAACTAGCTCTATGTTCGAATCCATAAAACCAAGCCTTGGTTAGAATCCATCAGGTTTTCCTCTACTTCGAATTCATGCAATCGATATACTTCGACTCCATCCCATAACTTACTTCGAATCCACCCTGTTGAGGCAGCTTCGAATCGATCAACTATGGGATACCTCGATCGATTCGAACGAACATCTCTCCGAATCCATTCCCTTGAATCCACAAATTAAAGGCGGCTAAAACCATGGATTCGACCCAGTAAACTCGGAGAAAAAGCTGGATCAACCCGAGAAGCACGCACGACACGTCACCATTCACACGCGCAAACCATCGATTCGACCCTATCGATTCGAAGGGGATCGATTCGAACCAAGCATGTCAACCGGAAATGCAATCTTGAATCGATCATAACTTGAGATCTACAAGTCCAAATGCTATGAAATTTTCACAGGAGCTTACGTACACGCTGAAGAATGTCTACACCAAATTTCACCTCGATTGGATGCTTTCTTGATCGATTCGAACCCGAGTTCGAATTGATCCCAAAGTGGGCCCGGATTTCCAGAATCCGGGCATGTGGGCCCCCTCACATGCCAGAAGCGGTCTTCTCGAAATTTAGGCAAAATATCAGCCTCCTACACCTATAAATAGATCCCCTGGTCATTCAGAAAAGGGGTCGGACAATTTTAAGAGCTAAAGGGCGCCAAGACTCTGCCAGATTTACTCCAAATCACCACCGCTACTTTATTTTCAGACTTAGCTAATAAAATCAGTTGTACTACATGATAAGAAATTGTAATCTTAAAGTATCGAGCAATAAAATCATCAACTTTCATAGTGGACGTAGGCAAAACGCCGAACCACTCTAAATCGCTATCTTCTGTGCAATTTACTTTCTGTTATTTGGAGTTTTTGTTAGATAATCCTCAGTTTTAATTTTCTTTCTTCACTTTTATCTCTTCAAAAACTTCCGAAGTGTGTTGTGCCCAATTTTGGTACAAACACTTTGGTGCTTTCACTGAGAAAACCAGCTTTTTCTCCTGCTCCTTGGATCTACCATCGATACCGGATTGCATAAATCCAAGAGGAAGATCCAGATCTCTAATCCAGAATCCTTCCATTCTATTCAAATTTGCATAAAATCTAGGAAAGGAACCCACTACTTAAGATGGTTAGTACAAGAACCACTTCCACAGTTGCTGACCAAAAAGGTCGGGATAGACAGAATCCTACGCAGTTGCCTCCATCCAACCAAGACACACTACGCCATAAATGGCCTACTGCAACATTTTTGCAAGGTGTTGCCAGCTCAAATGTTGCGATAGATATAAAAATTTGGTCCTACTGCAACATTGTATTTATGGTGTTACCTTAGCCATAAAAATGTGTTGCTCTAGCTAAACAAGTGTAACACGATGCAACATTTTTATATAGTGTTGCTATAGATGTATACAAATTAAAAAATTAATAAAATTAGCAATCCGCGTGAATACGATCCAACGGTCTACATTTAATCCAACTGTTAAAATGGATCACCGCTGCACTTTTTACCAAATTTTCGTTTTCCCGCTTATGTTGGTGTATATCCCCTTTCAGTTTACCATATTCACGAAATCCCCAAATTCATACTTCCAGCAAATTCACGAAATCCCCAAATCAAAAAGCAAATTCACGAAATCCAGCAAATTCACGAAATCCAGCAAATTCATACTTCCAATTCGCGATTAGAATCAATTCATAATTCTCAAATCAATTCGCGTGGAGATGGAAGATGATTTCAGGCGATTAGAATAAATCAAGTATCAAGTTCCAATTCGCGATTCATCTTCTTTGGGGATCCGCAAGTCTGATTGATGAAGTCTCCTGCTGCTTCGTGTTGCGTTCAGTGCTTGGAAAGTTTGCTGAAGATTGCCGAGATAGAGGCTTGGATACTACTGAGATTACGATGCCACTGACCGGTGATGCTGTGTTTCAGATCTAGAGTGGCTCGCAGTGCCATCATTCGGTCTAGAAGCGAAATTAACAACAGACAACGAATGTTGTGTTTCAGATCTAGAAGCAAAATCAAGGGCGTCATCTTCAAATTCAGTATCTCAGACTCAAGCATCTTCACAGCAGCAATCTGTTTTGCATATGAAGGCTTCTGGTTTGTTTTTTTTAATATTATTTGTGCTTTTTGATGATTTCTTCTTCAGTTTTTGAAGCTTGGGAATATGTTAGCTTATTAACTTTGGATGTTTTGCAGCTCCTAAGAGAAAAATTCATTTTAGAAAATATGTATCCAAATGAGTTCAGATTCTTGATGGATACTAGTTCTGTTGTACAGTCAAATTTGGTATTCACGCTCAACTTATATATTTAGTTTGTTAGATATATATCTAACCTTAAGTTTGTTAACATGAACTGGTGCTCCAAGTCATGCTAACCTTATATATTTGGTCTGGACTGAACTAGTACCATGCTAACCTTGTTCTTTAACATGAATTGATGCTCCAAGTCCTTTGTATATCATATTACTGCCTATGTTTCTCTTGTACATGCCTGATGCATTCACTGTTTTTGCTTGATAGGCTGCCTATGTGTTAATGATGTAATTTGATGAGGCAGTGAGTGGGTGTTTTGTGAAAGAGGTTGGGAGTGTGGTCAGTGTTTGGTAGATGGTCAGTGTTTCAGGCAATTGTGTTTCAGGTAAGTGGTAGATGGGCAGTAGTTCCGATGGGTGATGAAGTTGCTGAGGATGGGGTTTGCTAAGATCAGTCTTCATTTGTGCATCATTTTACGTCGTTTCAAAGAAGGCTCGATCTTCCGAAATCGGATGAATCAGTCGATCCCCGCCGGGACTACGGTGCCCCGGACCCCCGCCGGCGCTGTGCCCGGACCCGCTTCTCGCCTCGCCTTCGGCTCGGCACTCGGCTCGCCTTCGGCTCGGCATATATTTGTCAGTGTCGGTGTCTGTATAAATTGAAACTGCATATGTAATGAGTGAACTGAGTGATGTAGTGAGGAATATCTGTATATGTGAATACCAGTGTTATATATCATTGAATTGTAAAATAGTGGAGTCAGGAATTTGTACTATTTCAAATGTTGAAATAAAATATTTATTTAAATAAATTACTGTTTAAATATCAAATTCTGTGCAATAGCATTTTATTAAATAAATATTTATTTTTATTTAAAAATCAAATATGCTCTACATTGTGGGCCCCACAAATTCAAAAAGTTCATATCTATAGCAACATTTTGGAATGTTGCTACAGATACCTATGGGTGTTGCCATAGACCCAAATAGGGTTCTATTGCAACAATATTACTTATGTTGCCTTAGATAGTCAAAATGTTGCCTTTGAGGTCTAAGGCAACGGCAAAAATTGCATCACCCTAAAAGTGTTTCCATAGACCTATGGCAACATTTTTCGGGCCTGAGCCAACATTTTTTTTGTGTTGCAGTAGGCCATTTATGGCGTAGTGACAACACTGCTCACTCAGATCCGTCTGGGCCCGTCACCAGACAAGAGCTTCAAGTGTTGCTTCAAGAACTAACTCAAAGTCGGCAACAATTAACTGAACAGCTTCGCGCTGACGCTGAATTGACCAACCAATTAAACCGCCGAAGGCGTAGGAGGACCAGGAGGGATGATGCTTCCCACTCGTCCACCGAAAGTTCTGCTTCATCTGACTATCACGGCAGATCTACACGTCCCCGATTGGACGCGAGTCACACACAAGCTACCGGATATCAACCTGCCTTGACTGTGGGACAATTGAGGGTCGGACCGTCTACTAGCTTCCAGGCCGGGCCCTCGTCACGAGGAGGTACTGTTCCACAATATACCACAAACAATCGCACTGCAACCGCCGCGGTAGAAACAAGGGTTGATACCCGAAATCTATCAGATCCGAATAATCAACAACGTTGGCGTACTCCTGAACCATACGTCCCAAAAGATATGGAGCCAAGGAGGCGAGACATAGGTCGTCGACAGCGTTCGGTCCAAACTCGCACTGTGGAACCCGACCACACCTTAGCTCAGCATGCACAGAATGTGGCTATGCGCAATATTTCAACCATGATAGGTCAGATGATTCGCGAAAGCCAAGGGCTTACCAATGACGACTGGGGAATCTCCCGTAGTCATACTCCTTTCATAGATGAAATATTATACGCTGATCCTCCTCGGCGATTCAGAATGCCAACTCTCCCGATGTACGAAGGAAGTAGTGACCCCAATCAACATATTTTGAAATATTAATGGTCAATGAGCGCCGCAAGGGCTGATGATGCAGTTAAGTGCCGAAGTTTCCCCATCTCTTTGGGGGGAATCGCAACAGTGTGGTTTACAAGGTTGCCACCTAGATCTATCTCTTCGTTCGATCAACTGGCTAAGAAATTTGTCGAACAGTTCCGTATGCATGTCGCCATACCTAAAGACGTTAACACCCTATCTAGCGTCACCCAAGCTAAGGGAGAGACACTCAGACGTTATTTAGAAAGATTCCACGCGGCATGTGTAGAGATTAGTAATCCTAACGATAACTCAATCCTGATGGCATTAACCAAAGGAATCGATCCCGATTCTGAGTTTGGAAATTGGCTTGCTGGGAAACCACCTGCATCGTTGGACCGTTTCTACTCCAAAGCCGCTCAATTCTTACGGCAAGAGGACGCGAAACAGTCTAGGAAGCAGGAAGATGCGATGCCCAGAACTGAAGGAATGCAAAGTAATGTAGCAGTTAAGCAGTCCGGTGAGAGTTCTGGAAAATTTCAGTTAAATATACAGAACAAACAGACTCAGCCGCGAGGCAACAATGGTCAGGATAAAAAGAGAGCTCAGAACCGAGGCCCACGATGTAGGGCTCCAATGTTCAAAAATTACACGCCATTGAATACATCATTGGAGAATGTATATCTACAAACTTGCAACACTGTGCAATATAAGAAGCCTGCTCCAAAGCAATCGTCGGAGAGGAAGATTCAAACAGGGAAGTTCTGTAGATTCCATGAGAGTTATGGCCACAATACCAATGAGTGTCGACATTTGCAGGACCTCATCGAGAAGTTGATCAAGGAAAGAATGTTAGATCAGTTTGTGCGAGCGCCACAGCCTGGTAGTGCGGGCCACTCAAATCAAAATCATGCACAGAATCAAGAAAGACAGTAAGAACCAGCTCGTGTCGGAGGAAGATTGGTAATTAATGCTGTAAGTGGTGGTCCTCATCCGGCGGTTCGAAGCTGGGAAGAAATGGAATCATATAGCAACTTAGTTAGATGTACAAATTTCGAGTATGATGGTAACTTGGACGATAGACCTTCGACCAAACGAAAGAGAGCAATGACTAACGACATCATTTTCCGAGACAACGATGTTGGCAACGTCGGAAGCCCGACTACTGACCCACTTGTGATATCGACCCGAGTAGGTTCGATGTGGATGAAGAGGATCCTGATTGACTGTGGGAGCTCTGTGAATATCATATTTGTACATGCTTATAATCAAATGAAGATGAAAGTTAGGGATCTAAAACCCTGCCAAACTCATCTCCATGGATTCAATGGCAGCGCTACCATACCTGTTGGGATGGTGGAGTTACCAGTTGAGTTGGGAGCCGGAGAACGTAGATCGATTCGGACATTGCAGTTCGTTGTGTTGGATGTAGACTCACCATATAATGCCTTTTTAGGTCGACCTGCCCTTGCTAAATTCAGAGCCATAATTGTCCCGTGGTTTTTAACTTTAAAGTTCCATACCGTCAACGGAGTTGGGGTCGTCCAGGGCGACCAGGTTGATTTGAGAACAACTATACGTCGAAATCGAGTTGCCCGATTACGCAATGCCAAGGACCGACTTAAAACTTTTGAACTCGGTGAGCTAGTCACTAAAAAAGATTATCCAGCACTCCCACACATGAGATCAACGTGGAGAGGGTCGCACAAAATTAAGCGAAAGCTCGGGGATGGCAAATTTAAGTTAGCGACCGTTGATGGTCTAACTTTACCAAGGGCCTGGAATAGCGAGAGTCTTCGTCGCTACTGCAAATAACAGGCTATGTTTATCTATTTAGTTTAAATTCCATTTTAAAATTTGTTTCCGCATTTCGAAATTAAAACTTGTAATAAGGCAACTGACTTTGCCATATTTTCTGATTTCAGCAATACAATGCCATTTCTTCGGGCCAGAGCTGTGATTCATTAAATACAATGCACAACATCACGATGCACGAAGAGCTGAATTCCATCATGAAGTAGAATTTATTCAAGTAGTGAGTGGCTGTGATACGACCGGCCACTCGCTATGCGAAACCCAAGCTCGGGGGCAAGTCATTACACCAATAATAAATAGGATTGATACACGACAATCCTATAACTATTCCCAAGCTCCCGGAGTGTGAGCCGGAATATGAATATTAAACGAATACGGTCTCGAGGAGGGTGGACCCGTTCATCTAACGACCTCGACCGCATTCCGATTAAATACGATTCCGAAAAGGGTGGACTCATCCACCGTACGACTTCGGTTGTGCCTTAAACAAGCTTAAGGAGGATGGACACGTCTATCTAACGACCTCGCTTGCCGACTCAGGGTGGATGCGAGTCAACCATCCACGGTCCTGATTAATCCACCATTCCCAGAGTGTGAATGTAGACCAAGTGCCCAAACAAACGTGACTGACCGTTTGTCGGTAAACTCCATACTCCCAGAGTGCGAGACGGAGTATAAACATCAATCAACTCCATACTCCCAGAGTGCGAGATGGAGTATAAACATCTACCAACTCCGTACTCCCAGAGTGCGAGACGGAGTATAAACATCTACCAACTCCGTACTCCCAGAGTGCGAGACGGAGTATAAACATTAAACCACTCCGCCCTCCCAGAGTTCGAGACGGAGTATAAACATAAAATGAATCCTAGAGTACTCCAAGAGCACGAGCTAGGTATAAGCGTTAACAAACTCCGAAGTATGAGAGCGCAAACCGGAGAATAAATAACCAAATGCGGTTTCAAGAAAGGAGGATCTGTCTGCCAAGCGACTTCAACCGCACCTCAACAGAGTTGCATCACGTGCTCGTGAAACAGGTTATTAGCCAAAAAAGAAAAGTCCCCAAAGTGTGGATGTTAGCACTAAACCATGGATAATTTCACACAACGCCTATTACGGCTTATCCCCAAAACTGGGGGCAGAACCAAAACAAATAATGAATTAAAGGCAAAAGGGAATTTATTTTCATTTCCATTATCAACAAAAAGAATCTGATTACAAGCTGGTTCAAAAAATTCCTACTAGTGGGAGCCGAGTCCACATCTATACATGGCTATAGAAAAATCAACAAAACGAAACACTATCCCCGAACGTGACAACAAACTAAAGGAAGAGATCAATCTTTCTTCTTCCTCGGTTTCTTCTTCGGGGTAGCCCTACTGGATCCGCCACCCGACTTCCTCCTCACTCTCTTACTCTTCTCTGGTTTGTCTTCCGATGGCGACATAATATCAACATCCTCCTCGGAGCTTGAAGCAATAGAGATTCTCTTGGAGGATGGAACTGGAGGCATAGGAGCTGTAACAGGAAGTGGGGCAGGAGCGCTTGTAATGACCATAGTGCCGCCCGGCGATATCATCATTAGTGGGGCAGGACCAGGCGGATTCATGCCTGCTGTCACTGATGTCATCTTAGCATTGATCTCAGCAATAATTTCATCCGCACGAGACACTTGTGCCGCGCTAGATGTGCTAGTGGCTGGCATAAAAGAGCTAACAGCTGGAGCCACCCCACTCTTGGCAAAAGTTGGATCTGCGAAGGGTTCGTTGGGTTGACTAAGGAGTTCCTCAATCATCTGAGCATCGAAAGATAACATGCTCACTTCTCCTTCTTCACCGACCACAGAAGATGTCATAATAGCCTCGGCGACAATGGCCCCTTGCGCTTGATAAGGAACTTGTGATGCAGGAGGCGCAGAGACAATGGCTTCGGTCACTGAAATATGAAAAAGCAAAGATTGTCAGCTAAATGTATTGCTTCAGATTCACCACACTAAGTGTATACGGGAAGCGTTCAAGTACCTTCCTTAGCCTGACCCGGAGCAAGGGCAGGTGCAGGGGCAGGGGGATCAACAGGAGACAGTTGCGGCTGATCGGGGTTATAGGCGGGGACAAACTGGGGATCAACCGTGCCAGCGGTTTCGGGAAATGTCGGGATTATGGCTCCAACACTTGCTTCGTGATTCTCGATCCCCGAGCCCTCACCAGTCTCTATCTGTCGAGCACCAAGTCTGTCTTTCTCCACGGAAATCATCGCCTCGTGGAGAACCTTCCTCTCTTCCTCAGAAAGCAAGCGCGTCTCAAGCTCGAAATCATCCAGTGCTTCATCCGGATGCGCTGCTTTCTTCTCTGCCACCAGCCTAGTCCAGGCATTGTACAGAATCATAGAGTCATCTCCAAGCCAAAATAAATTCTTGTGCTCCAGCACATTAGCGTTGTATGTGACCAGGAGATCGTCAAAATCAGCTTCCATCCTGGACTGCTCGGCCATGACTTTTTCTTCGGTTTCTGCCTCCACAGACTAGGTCTTGGCCACCGCCGCAGCAAGTTCAGCTCGAAGTGATACGGCTTGGTCGCATGCTTCCTGAGCGGTGGTGTTTGCATCATCTTTTTCTTTCAACACCTCAGCGAATTTTTCTTTAAGCTTATTCAACTCTTTGACGGTGGTGTCCTGCTCAGCTACGACGGTAGTATAGCGGTGGCCCATCCCTTCTACTAAGGCACAGTGTGCCTGTTGCATCCTCGCCATCTTCGCCACAGCTTCGTCATGCTTTTTAGGCGCTTGGAGTTTAGAGTTTCGAGATGACTCAATCTCAGATTGAAGGACCTGGATGATGCGATCTTTCTTGACAATCTCAGCATCGCGCTCCTCAATAACCTTTGCCCAGTCAAAAGCCACCTTTGAAGCTTTCACGGCTGCTTTGTACCACTCCTTGTATTGAGCATAAAAGTCGCGGATATAGCTATGCGCAATGTTTTCGGCATCCAAAGGAATCCTCTTGAGATGGGGAGGGAAGACATATGCATCCAAACAAATTTCTGGAAAGTCCTTTTTCATTTGGGCAAGCTGTATGGCTCCTTCACTTGTCAATTCAGCCGGAGCCTGTTCAACGATGGCAGCTGTCGGTGGCTCAACTCTTGGCCGCTGAGTCTCGGGCCTTGAAGATTGAGAAGGCTGTTGTTGCTGCGAAGATTCGAGGAGATCTGCTGGGGCCCTAGGAGGCAGAGGGGAACGAGACCGCCGTCGGTACTGATAGCTCCTATCTCTATCAGTACGATCATGGCCAGAACGGCCACGCCAGTAATCTCGATCCCTGTCGTAGCGTTCCTGGCTGGTGTAACCTTGCCCGTGGTCCCTATCCGATTCTCTCCTACGGAAATCATAATATGGGGAAGATTGGCGCACATTGTGGAGCCTATCTAGAGTGGATCCGCGACTTGACATCTAACCTGCGATAAGAAGTAACCGCAGTTTATAATCCTACAAAAGCGACGTTCAATATGCGGAAATCATGTAGTGCTGTGGAAGTGTGTGTAAATGTGTAAACCCCCAGACCAACCGGAAGTGTTGACCGCACTCAAAGGGAAGGGCTCGCTCATATTTAAAACATCTTGAAATTCCTCCAACCTGGAATTATGAGGAATCGATATATAATCCGGGATGGGAATATCGTCAAGCCCTTTGAAAGTATCTCTCGATTAAGAAGGGGCGGCCTCGGAAATCATAACTCCTGAAGTGGGAGGAGACACATCTACAGACTTCCACCCCTTAGATTTAAGTTTTTTAGAAATGGCGGTCTTGCTTTTCCGTCTTTCTCCCAACTCTTCAAAATTTCTCGAAAGATCCGCCATCGGCTCTACGTCTGTGTGAGTTCTTTCTTCATCGCTCACTTCAGTTATCACAACCCCGAGCGTTTTCTTCGCTATTTTCTTCTTCTTCTTGTTCTTCTTTGAAACGGGCTTTAGCATCCCTTCGGTGACTATGCTTTGTTTCCTTTCAATCAAGCCGAGAGTCCTTAAGTTATAGTCAGTCAGCACCGAGTCGATGTGTCTCAGCTCGCTCTAAATTTCTTGGAGGCTTCGAACTATGCCCTTGTAATACCTGCCGTCGGGTCTGGAGATAATGGCTATAAGAAAAACAAGATGTTAATACCGATACCAGAAAGCTATTAGTCAAGAAAAAACGTCGATAGGTTACGACACTTACGTCTAGACAACCATCGCCTAGCAAAACCCGGAGGACACCGGACATAAAACCATTCATTATTAAAGTAACTAAGTCTGGTCCAGGCTCCGGTAATAGCTTGACAGTTTCTGACTGCCTCCAAAAATGTGAAAGATGCACTATCGCCTCTGCTCTTGAAATTAAATAGATTTCTAATTTCCGTCGGCCTTGGAGGGCGGAAAAGATGTTCAATAAATACAATAACTGCACTGTTCAGTAGCGCATGCCCGTTGGGGTGTAATTGAGAGGGAGAGATTCCAAGAAACGATAACATCTCCCTAATATATTGATTGAATGGAGGGAGTGTTCCGGCCGCACAAGCATGTCGGTAAAAGGCAGTATACCTTTCGGGCAGACAGTGAGGTCTGTCGTTGGAACTCGGCAATAACACATCGTCTAGAGAAATATGATGTCTTGTGCATATCCTACCCAACAAGTTTTCGGAGATGTTAGATTGAACGAAATCTATAGGATCCTCTATAAATATTGCGTCTTGTAGCTCGTCGGGAGCTGGATCTACTATATCCGCTGGGATATCTGGAATTACAAGGACCGGAGGAGGAGAACTCTGAATCTCCTACTGCTAGGAGCTCGAAGACTCCATAACTGACTAACTTATTAGAAAGCAACGTTAAGTTCATAAAAAACCCATGCATTCCCCAGTGAAGTGCGTATGAATGTGTCGTGCAGTGCAAGTGCAGTGCATTACTTAAGCAAATTTTACGAAATGAAATGAAATGTGCGAACGATAGAACTTTGAAAATCAAACTGGAAATGACCGTCATCGCTGACCGTCACAACCACGCCATCCAAATGATACCGGTCGATTCAAGCATAAGTCCGTTATATTTTTGGTTAGGCCACAGTTTCGTCGACGAGCTTCAAAAGGCAATCAAATGTGCAGTCCTACAGTCAAGTTCAATTATGCAAGGCCGAAGCTCGTCGGAATCAGATGTTCGAGTGTGCTATAATTCATTAAGTTCGTCCAATGTCAACTCAAAATCAGTCGTGGTTCGGGTGTTGGAGCAAGTCAGAGATATTGCATTCTTTGAACTGAGGACGATTGAATCGATCATCTCGAATCGATACAGGTCGACTCGATGTGCTTCAAATCGATAAGGGTTGACTCGACGCACTTCGTATCGATACGACCCTTGGAGCGATGTCTAGTCTCAATTGGAGGGGCACTTCGAATCGACCGAGAAAGCATTCATACCAACCAAGGAAAACGACTTCGTATCGATTAAACTCGATACCTTCGAATCGATCGTGGGGTTATGGGTTCGAATCGATCGATACGAACCACTTCACCTCATGATCGATTCGAGGCCACACCATCGGGACCGATTCAAACTACTCCATCCCGGATCGATACGAGGCAAAGAGAAAAGCAATTCCTCAAGATCTCTCCATCTTTTCCAAGAAAACCTCAACACTTTGTCGCGCACCATCCCTCGACTCGATCAATTTCGCTCAGATCTCAAAACCCTTCGAAATTGATCTCAGAAGAATTCAAGAATGGTGGCGACGGTTCAATCGTTCTTGGCACGGCCGTATGCATTAGTTACCTGATTTGTTTTGATTATGATCGAAGGATTGAAGGCTAGATCGATTCGAAAGAGTGTCTTTCTCCAGTCTGGAGGATCGATGCGAAGAGGAAGGCAGAGTAACAGTAAAAAGTAAAAAATGAAAGTGGGCTATGCCTCACGTATTTATATGGATCCTAGGGAGGAAACGAGACGCTTCGCCTCCCGGTCGACCTGACCGATTGTTACCGGTCAAACACCGATCGATTCGAACGAGCGCATTCGAATCCACCATGCTTCGAATCCATCAAGGCGGCGCTGATACGAAGCTTCATCGATACGAAGCAGTTAACAGAAGCTGAATTGAAGTCTCCATATCCCATCGATTCGAAGTACCAACTTCACGACCATCGATTCGCAGCGATTCGAAGACTATCGATTCGAACAATCACTTCGAATCCATCGGAAACCATCGATGAGAATGAACGCATCGCTTCGATATGAAAAAATTACTTGTCTACCTTTTACATCGATTCAAGAGAGGGTCGATACAAGAGGATAATCATAGGCAATCATCAAAACAATGTTTTAACTCGAATTACAAATCGATTTAGGAGAGGATCGATATAGAATTCAAAAACAAACTGAACTGGCAACGACTTGCAAACACGCAACGTTATCTAAAGTCAAGGTAACATATATACGCACATATGTCTGACTAACATTTGATCTTTGACATTCACAGGGATCAAATGCTCATCTCGTCATGATTTCGACGACAAACCGCCAATTACAATCATACAACGATCAATTAAAGCAATATAGAATACAACTTTCAGCAAAGCATGTCATAGCTGTCCAACGTGAGACTGCAGCTTTTCAAAGCACGTCATGTTTACACAAGACGTACTTTGGGGGGCAAATGTTATCCCGCCATTTGGCAAGGCCGAGATATCAGGAAACTAACTAGGGAATATGGATCATACATCCTCAGCATCGGGCAGCGACTGGGTGACCACAGATATCGATGAATTCTAATCGAGTCCGGATTGGGCTGCAATTGATAAGACTCATCAAGCAAGGTCAGGAAAAGCAACGTTCCGAATTTCAAGATAATCCGAGTTCGTATGCTCAAGTTATCACCAATGGAAAGTGGAGGAGATAGCCCTATGTTCGAATCCATCAGAACAAGCTCTATATTCGAATCCATAAAACCAAGCCTTGGTTCGAATCCATCAGGTTTTCCTCTACTTCGAATCCATGCAATCGATATACTTCGACTCCATCCCATAACTTACTTCGAATCCACCCTGTTGAGGCAGCTTCGAATCGATCAACTATGGGATACCTCGATCGATTCGAACGAACATCTCCTCGAATCCATTCCCTCGAATCCACTAATTAAAGGCGGCTAAAACCATGGATTTGACCCAGTAAACTCGGAGAAAAAGCTGGATCAACCCGAGAAGCGCGCGCGACACGTCACCATTCACACGCGCAAACCATCGATTCGACCCTATCGATTCGAAGGGGACCGATTTGAACAAAGCATGTCAACCGGAAATGCAATCTTGAATCGATCATAACTTGAGATCTACAAGTCCAAATGCTATGAAATTTCACAGGAGCTTACGTACACGCTGAAGAATGTTTACACCAAATTTCACCTCGATTGGCTGCTTTCTTGACCGATTCCAACCCAAGTTCGAATCGATCCCAAAGTGGGTCCGGATTTCCAGAATCCGGGAGTGTGGGCCCTCTCACGTGCCAGAAGCGGTCTTCCCAAAATTTAGGCAAAATATCAGCCTCCTACACCTATAAATAGAGCCCCTGGTCATTCAGAAAAGGGGTCGGACAATTTTAAGAGCTAAAGAGCGCCCAAAATCTGCCAGATTTACTCAAAATCACCACCGCTACTTTATTTTCAGACTTAGCTTATAAAATCAGTTGTACTACATGATAAGAAATTGTAATCTTCAAGTATCGAGCAATAAAATCATCAACTTTCATAGTGGACGTAGGCAAAGCGCCGAACCACTCTAAATCGCTGTCTTCTGTGCAATTTACTTTCTGTTATTTGGAGTTTTTGTTAGATAATCCTCAGTTTTAATTTTCTTTCTTCACTTTTATCTCTTCAAAAACTTCTGAAGAGTGTTGTGCCCAATTTTGGTACAAACAACGCCCATACCTATCCTGACTAGAATGCTCGCGATCGCGATCCCTATTAGAATCCCTACTGCGGGAATCGTAGTAACCAGAAGCCTTTCGGGCTGAACGAAGAATGTTCAGCAGTGATCCTCTTCCAGACATAGTACCTGTAAATGAGAAGCGAAGAAAAAGTTAGCAACTTCCTAAGTTGGACGAAGTACAGTTGTGGATCATGTAGTGTAGTGAAGTGTATGCATGTGCAATCCCCCGACCAACCAGAAATGTCGGCCGCACTCATAGCAAGCGACCCGCTCGGTTCAAAAGCACTATCAAGCCCTTCCATCCCGGCGTCGTGTGGAGACGACACAAAATCAGGGATCAGGATTTCATTAAGCCCTACAAAAGGACTCTCCATTTGCGGGGGAGGAGCTTCTGAAATTCTGATCCCATGGAAAGGTAAAGACACGACGACGGATTTAAATCTCTTAGATTTAGGGCGTTTGTGAGCAGCGGCCTTGCCTTTTCTTCTTCCACCCAAGTCCAGGACATCGGCAGAAGGCCCAGTTGGAAGCTCGGTATCGGTGGGCGTTCTTTCAGGGTCAACTTCTTCGGTGATCACAACTGCGGGCGCTTTGCGCTTCACACGTTTCTTCGGGATCACTCTATGTTCCACTTCCAGATGTATGCTCTATCTCCGCTCTATTAGCCCGACAGCCCTCAAATTCCTATCGGTCAGGACTAAGTCTATGTGCCTTTCTTCTCTCGGAAACGCTTGAAGAATCCGAACAAGCTCCCTGAAGTACGCGCCATCGGGACGAGAGATTGCAGCTGTAAGAAGGGAAAAGTGTGTCAGTTTTTGAAGTCAGTTACTAGTATCTCAATGACTTAGGAGAGAAGTGGCAACACTTACGTCTATCCAACCACCGCCCAGCAAATCCAGGGGGGCACCGAACGTAGAACCATTCGGTTTTATAATAACTTAGCCTTCCCCAGGAACCCTGTACAATGTGGCAGCTCCTGACCGCTTCCAGGAAGGTGAAAGAGGGGCTGTCTCCACGGCTCTTGACATTGAATAAATATCGGATTTCGATCGGCTTCGGTGGACGAAAAAGGATCTCCATGAAGAGAACGAAGATGCTGTTCAATAAGGCGTACCCGTTGGGATGTAGCTGAGATGGAGCTATGCTAAGAAACGATAACATCTCCCTTATATAGTCATTGAAGGGAGGAAGTGTCCCTGCTGTGCAAGCGTGATGGTTGAAAGCGGTATACCCCTCCGGGGGATTGTGTGGCCTGTCAGTGGGCCTAGGAAGTAGCACGTCGTCAAGCGACAAACCATTCCTTAAGCAAATCCGTCCAAGCATATCTTCAAAGATACCTGACGGCACAGAATCTGATGGATTGAGTATAAACCGAGCACCCGGACGCTCATCCGGAGCTGGCTCTATGACTTCGGCTTCGATAACCGGTATCTCTATAGTTGGAAGAATAGAACTTGGAATTTCCGGCTGGTGAGAACTTGAAGGGTCCATGACTAGCTAGCTTATAAAAAATCATTGTTAAACTGACAAATAACACTCGTGCATCCCCCAATGTAAAGTGTGTGAACGTGTTGTGTAGTGTAGGACTATATGTTATTTGAGAAGATCAACATGATTGAAGGAAGCTTATGAACGACGAGACTTCGAAATTCGGTCGAACGGACCATCACCGTTGACCATCGCAACCATGCCATCCAGTTATTAGCTATCAGTCTGAATTAAAATGTGTTATTATTTTGGTAAGTTCCAATTTCATCGACGAACTTCAGTAGGCAATCAGGTGTGCGGCGATACAATTAAGTGCAGTTAAGAATATCTGAAGTTCATCGGAATTAAGTGGTCAAAGGCATTATAATTTTCGATATCGTCGAAATTAAACCAATGGTCAAACGTCAAAAGTTCAAGTTGAAGGTAATTATTCAGGTTCGAATTCAAATCGTTCACTAAAGCTCGAGGTCGAATCGATCGTTTGGGAGTATGCACTTCGACTCGATCCAAGGCCATGTCCTTCAACTCGGTCCGTAGTCACGCACTTCGACTCGCTTCGAAGCCTCTGCTTCGACTCGATCAAGAGCCACGCACTTCAACTCGATCCAAGACCATGTCCTTTGACTCGGTCCGAAGTCACGCAGTTCGACTCGTTTCGAAGCCTTTGCTTCGACTCAATCAAGAGCTACGCAGTTCGACTCGATCTCCAGGCACTCCTCTTTGAACCGTCCCAGGCCTGTACTTCGACTCGATCAAAAGATATACCTTTCGACTCGATCCAGGGCCATTGTTTCGAGTCCATTAGACACAGTTCCTTCATATCGATCCACATGTCTAAAGCATTCGACTTGATGCGAAGCTCCACCATCGATCGACACGAAGGCCTCCGCCTCATCATCTCGAAACCACTACTCCAAATCAGCATGAAGCTAAGGCCAGGGACTCTTCGATCGATCACGAGTCTGATCGATTTAGTGTGAAGAATCGAGTCTCCTCATTTACAAGATGTTTTCGCTCGATGGATTACCTAAATTCGTTAATTGGTTCAAATAGTTGAAGATGTAAAATCAGTTCGAAGGCGAGAGTATTTTTTCTTCTTTGGTTTCTCTAAAGTCACAGAGCGATATGAAGGCCAGGAAGGTATGGATGAAAAGTAAAAAGTGAAAAAACGACTAAGTGCCAGGTATTTATATGGAGTCGAAAGCAAGGGGGATAACCGATTCGAATTCCAGTGGTGTCGAACACGTGCTTCGAATCCCTCTTTAATGCGCTGATGCGAAGCTCCCTTTCGTATCGCTCCTTCGACTCCATCCCCGTGACTAGTTCGACTCCCTCATGTAGCCATAAAAGACATCACTTCGACTCGCTCAATCGATGAACGTCTCGACTCGCTCCACTGCCTCTTGTGTACTTCGACTCGCTTCTCTGCGATTCGAATCCAAGACCGAGTCTAACGACCAATTCGACTCCATCAAGGAGTCAACTTCGACTCGCTCCACCTCGACTCGCTCAGTTCAAGTCCGTCATCGACTCAACATGCTTACTTCGCATCTACAAATCCAATGAAAATTATCTTCGACGTTTCAATCCTTCACAATGATTCAGGAGGGGATCGTTACGAAGGGACATTCAAAAACAACCGTCAAGCATTGTTACAAATGATTTCACATCGGTTCGGGAGAGGATTGGTACGAAATTCAAAAACAATTAACAGACGACGACTCGAGAACGTACTAACGTCAGCGGGAGTCAGATTAACATACATGCATGAAGGATGGACTAATATTCAACATTCAAAAATTTTAAGAATCATAAATTCATCCGGTAACGACTACAACAGCAAACGGATAACCACTGGCATACAACAATCAGTTGCAACGATACAGGGCACAGCAGTCGACAGTCAACAGTTTACATTATCAAGAAGAACGGCCAAAGATTACAACTTTCATCGGGAAGACGATAACTATTCAGAATAAAGATTGAAGCACTTCAAAGCACATCATGTTTTCACAAGACGTACTATGGGGGGAAAATGTTATCCCGCCTTTTGGCAAGGCCGTAACACCAAGGGATTGACTAGTAACCAGTGACGGTCCGTCCTAGAGATCAGTTATACAGGGGCTCACTACGGATGTCGATGAATTTTTTCCGAGTCCGGATCGAGCCAAAATTAGTAGGACATGGCAAGCTGAGTCATGGGAGCCAACGTTCAAAATCTCAAGTCAATCCGAGTTAGTATGCTCAAGTTATGAGGGATGCAAAATTGGACGAAAATCAGACACCATTCGACTAGCTCCTTAGACTCCCTCCTTCGACTCGCTCCGGTTCCCTCAGATATCAACTTCGACTCGTTCCTGTTTGACTCGCTGCCATCTAGAATACCTATTTTGACCCGCTTCGCCCAGCTACCCACTTCGACTCGTTCCACCAGTGCTACTTGACTCGCTCGACCAAAGCCTGCTTCGACTCGCTCAAACCGAGTGCTTACTTCGACTCGCTCGAAACAACATCCATCAGAGAGTCCTCTTCGACTCGCCCCACAGCCTTCACAGAACCACTGTTCGACTCCGTCTGATTCGACTCCAGCAAAGTGCCAGGTCATCGAGTCGAAACATAAGCGAGTCGAAACAGGGAAGCGAGTCGAAGGAAACAACCTACCGAAGACCCCATTTCGTATCGATCATATCTCCCAATCTACAAGTCCAAATGCTATGAAATTTTCACAGAAGACTACATACATGCTAGAGAATGTCCAAGCCAAATTTTGACTCGATTGGATGAAACCTTGAGCGAGTCGAAATCGGCTCGTATCAGTCACAGATCGGACCGAAACTTCACGGGCTTGGGCGTACGGGCCTGGTCACGTGCCAGAGAGGGTCTCCCGAGATCTGAGCGAAATATCGGCCTCCTACACCTATAAATAGACCCCCAAAGCCAACAGAAAAGGGGTTCTTCTTCCTCTTTGAGATCTCCAACGCCCGGACTCCGCCAGATCCAGATCTGAACTCAATTGCTGCTGCCATAAACAAGATTCACTGCTGAAAATCACAATTGACTGCTGTAAAACATTGAATTCATTTGTAAACACAAAAGAAAGATCAATAAAGAAAACTATTTCATAGTGGACGTAGGCTATACGCCGAACCACTCTAAATTCTTGTGTCTCCTTGCACTTTAATTATTATTATTTCTGAAATTTGGAATTTTTGTTAGATAATTCCTCGTTTTCCATTTAATTTCTTCACTTTATCTCTTCAACGACTTCCGAAGAGTGTTGTGCCCAATTTTGGTACAAACAGGGTATTTACCAGAGTGACCCGAAGAGCGCCCCGAGTATCCACCTTCCCGACTTGAAGCAAGGCCTTCGTCGGGCATTAAGTTGCACTCCGACCTCGA
>CM060906.1:4730000-4747500 GCA_030737815.1 Allium fistulosum
TGTGCCCAGATCGATCGAGTCGAAGTAAGAACTGGTCGAGTGAGTCGAAATGGAGCGTCCTGAGAGGTTTGAGCAATGGCTTCGCCAATGGAGTCGAAGTTGATGGATTCGATCAGTGGTTCGAATGGAGCGAGTCGAAGAGGGCATCTAAGCGAAGCGAGTCGAAGCAGGTCGCTTCTGAGTGCTGTGAAGCGAGTCGAACCTGAATGACTCGAAGTTGGGCTCTGAGCGAAGCGAATCGAAGTGGTCGCTTCTGAGTTTTGCGAAGCGAGTTGAAGTTGGCATCTGGGGGATGTGGAGCGAGTCGAAGGGAGCGAGTCGAACGTGATTGATTTTCGTCCAATTTTGTATCGTTCATAACTTGAGCATGCGAACTCGGATTGACTTGAGATTTGAAACGTTGGCTCTCATGGCTTAGCTTGTCATGTCCTACCAATTTTGGCTTGATCCGGGCTCGGAAAAAATTCATCGATATCCATAGTGAGCCTACGTATAACCGATCTCCAAGACGAACTGTCATTGGTTTCTAGTCAAGTTCTTGGTGTCACGGCCTTGCCAAAAAGCGGGATAACATTTGCCCCCCAAAGTACGTCTTGTGTGAACATGACATGCTTTGAAATGCTGCATCCTTCATTCTGAAAAAGTTCTATCTGATTCGTTGAGTAGTTGCTATCTTTTCGTCAAAAGATGTAACCTTCGATTAATTTCCAGTAATATAAATGTTGATTTGTTAACTGCCAATGATTATGTAGTGCATTGTTGTAACTGAGTGTCGAGTGCTAGCGATTTTTTGTTCGCTGTTGTAATTGTCATCAGGTGAGCATTCAATTCCTGTAAATTTTGAAAATTGAATGTTAGTCTGTCATACATGCATGTATGTTAGCCTGACTCCCGTCAATGTTTGCACGTTCATGGTTCGTTGTCAAGTTTTTTTTTATCGAGTTTCGTAACAATCCTCTCCAGGATCGATGTGAAATTCGAGTTGTAACAATGTTCGATGGTTGTTTTAAGTCCTTCCTTTGTATCGATCCTCTCCTGGATCGATATGAGATGTTGGAATGTATGCTCCGTATTGATGGATACGTCATATTGGGTCTCGGACTGGCGGATACAGGAGTAATGCTTTGTATCGATGGAGTCGAACGATCGAGACATAATCATGCAGTGATGCTTCACGGAGGATATGCCATTTCTCATTCCTTTATTCAATAAGAATCCCCAATTGTGGATAATCTTTGATAGAAGTCATCCATGACTCTTTTTCTAGATATGTCCCCAAGGTCTAGTTGATCTTCATATGTCAATGCCTGGAATAATAAGCATTTCAACTGAGACAAAGTCTATTTGTCGCGCATCCCCAGAACTGGCTAGCTTGGCGAGTGATTCAGCCTTTTCGGTTTGTTCTCTGAGATTTGTGTAGTGGTGCAATAGTCGAAGTCAGCTAGTAGCTTTTGGACCCGGTTGAGATAAGAAGCAAGACGATGCCCCCTAGTCAGATAATCTTCCCTGACTTGGCGTACTACTAACCAGTAATCACATAAGACATGTAAAGTTTCCACTCGTCGTTTTCTTGCAAGTTTGAGCGCCAAGGCTTCATACTTAGCTTCGTTATTTGTTGATGGGAAGTTGAGTTTCAGGGCGTAGTAGATCGTTCGTTCCTCAGGAATCATTAACGCAACTTCGATATTAGAAAGCTGATTATTGGAAGTTCCATCGGTGTACGTTTTCCATCGGTTGGATGGTTCTCCACTGTTCTTCGGGTAGTCGTCTGATGTGGTGGATTCAGATATGAAGTATGCTAATGTTTGACCATGGAGAGCTCTCCGAGGGAGATAAGTGATATCAAATTGGCTTAGCTTGATATTCCATTTGAGTAACTTTTCAGACATCTAAGGTTTCTATTGGACCTATCGTAACAGTTGGTCGATATGGACGTTAACGAGGTGAGCTTGTCAATTGCCAGCCTTCATCATATACTGGTCTTTGGAATTGTTTCTCTTCACATAGCATTGCGACGCTTATGGCGCATGTTGACACGGCCCAATTGATGTACAAATCTTCGCGATCCAAAGGTTTGGGTAAAATGGAAGGTCTCTTTAAGCGATCTATCAGAGCTGCTTGGTTGTCCTTGGTACATGGGTGTCTCTAATAGTTGGAATTTTCTAGAAATTAGTCTTGATTTGATAAGAATTGATGATGAAAACAAAGAATCTTTCTGATGTAATGGTGAAAGAGCATTTCAAAGGATCAAGGTTGATCCTGCATTTTTGGAGAGCACTGAATATCTCTGCCAGGGCATCGATGTGGTCGTTTGATAGTCATGATCTCACGAGTATATTAACCACATCTACCTTTATTGATCGGTCGATCTAATTTTTTGAATGATATGTTAATCGTCCTTTTGTAAGTAGCACAAGTGTCCTTAAGTTTGAATCTATAGATTGCAGCATAGAACTATAGGCCCAGGTTAGTAGCGAAACAGTTGTATTCCTGGTCTGGGACATGCTTCAGTATCTGATTATATCTGGAGTTTGCATCCATGGATGTGAGTAATTCATGTCTGATGGTCAGGACCATTAGTTGGTTGATCATTGGAAGTGGAAAGATGTGCTTTGTCATACCTCATGCAAATCTAAGTAGTTGACGTATGTCCTCCACTCCCTGTTTGTTTTTCTTATAAATAAAGGATTGGATACACACTTTGGTTGGAGGGCATCATGGATAAACCCACTGGTTTTGAGCAAATCCACCTCCTCTTTAAGTGAAACAGATCTCTCTGGATCCATGTCGCATCGTTTTTGTTCACCGAGGCACGCCTCGAGTCGACATTTAATGTAGGGTTCTTCATGGCTAGTGAGAGTCCATATGTATATACGATGTTGAGTCCAAGCGAACAGATCAAGATTCAGCCAGAGCAACGCAGTTTACTCTTTCGTCATCATTGTGTAGAGTTGTGATCTGATCTACAATACTTGTGATGGTTGTAGGCGCTTCATGTGTTTATTTGCAATGGTAAATGATCAGGCTTATCAAAATGTTGAATCAAAGGATTAGTAGAATTTAGCCTTGTACTACATGCTGCTACATAGCTGGCTCCAGCTTTGAGATTGAATTTACTTGTGTTTCTGAATGATGCGCTTTTCGTTCAATGTACCTACGATCCATTGCTCATCGGAAGGGTCAGAATGATGATCAGTCGCCCATAAGTCCTGGTATTGATATGATGACTCTATCTCTAGGCATCCTTTCGGTCGCAACCTAGAGTTGTTATGAATATCAGGCATGGGTCATAGGTTCAAGTTGTCATAGTCAACTCTCGGATAATTACTCTTTTGCCCCCATCTCGGGTTGGCAGATGCATTACGCGGACGATCTAGTCTCGTCCTAGATGTGTCTATACTGTAGTTCAAGCTTTAGAACCAGAGTTGACTGATGAACGGTTGAATCATATTATCTTATCTTCTTGTTCGTGCCCCCAAGTCTGGGTAATATCTCGATAAGTGGTAAGGTAGTTAATGTCCGCTTCAATTTTGTATTCTATCCCATTGAACCATGGGATCGAGTTAACCGATGGAAGGCTGAGTCGTGCCTATCCTATATTATGTTCTAGTTCTTTCCTCTTAGCGGAATATATTGTTACTTTGCCAACATTCGGACATAAACTAGATTCTGGACGGTCAATGACATTCACTTCGCTGCTTATGCCGCCGTACTTTGGCAAAAACTGAAGAGTGAATCGTCCAATCAGATCCAATGCAGAATTGATGCTTCCCTTGTCGAATTCAGGGTAAGAATCAGTGTGCAGATGTTTAGGTTGCACTTGTTTTGAATTGCTCTTTTAGTTGGATCATGGTAAGAGTCAATGAATGAGTGGTCGCGTTGCATTCATTTGGAGTTGGGTGATCAACCATGTCCATTTCGATTTACGTTCTCCCGTCAGTTCTAGGGATAAAGTCAGCTCGAATGTAGTCATGTCATGCTCATTTGATCTCATGCTCTTCTTGACGGATCGAAGGAAGGCGACGGAGGACGAATGGTCAAGTCACACTCATTCGTGGTTTATTCTTATATCCGTTCTCTGTTGGTCAAAGGTATTCGATGGACATTCGGGTTACATCAATTTGTAGTCGAAGGGGATCGATATTGACCGTCGATTCAACGGCACGATGTAGAATGCTCGGACCTCATTTCCTATCGATCCAATGGTATGATATGAAAGGTGCAGATCGATATTGCCGATATAATTGGTTGCCCAAAGCTTCGGGCATCATTCTGATTGGTTAGCATTAAGGTCTCCTTGTAGTCATTTCCTTAAGTTGTAAAGGACGCTAACCTAGAGATGTAGCGAGTCACCTTTCTCTTCCTTCAGTGATTTGCACTTCTGCCCCCAGTCTTGGGTAAGCAGAGTTAGTTCGTCGATGGTCTAATTGCACCTGTAGTGAGTTTACACTCCTCACGTCGAGTTCAGGTCAGAGTTGGTGAATGAATGGTCGAATCTCATTCATTCGTTTGTCTATTCTTGTAGCGACACTTTGGGGATTAGAGTCAGTTGAAGGGCCATTCATCACACCTATTTGATGTTTATACCCCTGTCCACACTCTGGGGACTAAGAGTTTTAGTAGAAAATGGTTGGACTGCATTTTCCTCAATTAATCCCTCTAGCACTAGTCAATGGCGAAAGTCGAAGTGTGGTCGATCACATTACAACAACTTTAATTTGATGCTTCTCTCACTGAACTGTAGGAAGGAATCGATTGGCAGATGGTTAGGTCACATCCGTCCATGTTGCACGAACAGCCCGTTGGATCATAGGGGAGAGTTAGCGGATGAACGGTCGTGCCACGTTCGTTTGCAGTAGAATGGGTAGTCACATCCATTTAGAATAGGACATTCAGCTAGGTTCGTTTTGCGAATCTGCGTCTCCCTATCGAATCAAGGAAGAAATTTTGTCTTGTGGGGTTGGAGTGCATCCCTATAAAATTATGTTATGGGTCTCGTGCCGGGGACAAGAGGTTATGCGTGGACGGTTGGGTCACGCCTGCTTAGTGCTGGATGGTAGAATCGCGTCCAATTTTTTGTGTTAAGTGTGCCACCATGTCAAGGGAAGATTGGAAAGAAGACGGTCGAACCACATCCGCTTTTTGTATTACAGAACTTGATGAGGAACAATAGCCGATATATGGACAGTCAAACCACATCCCTTTTGGTATTCATATTCCAAACCATGCTTAGAGGACTGGAGTTGGTTGATGGGTTGTTAGTCACACCCATTTGGTGTTTATATTCCAGTCCACACTCTGGGGACTTAGAGTTAGTTGAAGATTATTCTCCAGTTCGCACTCTGGGAATCTGGAGTTAGTTGATGTTTATACTCCAGTTCGCACTCTGGGAATCTGGAGTTGTTGATGTTTATACTCCAGATCGCACTTTGGGAATCTGGAGTTGATGTTTATACTCCGACTCGCACTCTGGGAGTTCGGAGTTGATGTTTATACTCCGTTTCGCACTTTGGGAATCCGGAGTTGAAGTTTATACTCCAGTTCGCACTCTGGGAATCTGGAGTTGATGTTTATACTCCGAGTCGCACTCTGGGAGTTCGGAGTTGATGGTTATACTCCGTTTCGCACTCTGGGAATCCGGAGTTGATGTTTATACTCCAGTTCGCACTCTCGGAATCTGGAGTTAGTTGATGTTTATACTCCAGTTCACGCTTTGGGAATCTGGAGATGTTGATGTTTATACTCCAGTTCGCACTCTGGGAATCTGGAGTTGATGTTTGTACTCCGACTCGCACTCTGGATTTATACTCCGACTCGCACTCTAGGAGTTCGGAGTTGATGTTTATACTCCGTTTCGCACTCTGGGAATCCGAAGTTGATGTTTATACTCCAGTTCGCACTCTAGGAATCTGTCCTCGAGCTTGTAAATATGGAAGGTGAGGTCGTGTATTGATCCATCCTCCTTGGGTTTAGGTTGAACACGGACGAAGTCATTAGATGGACGGATCCATCCTCCTCAAGCCCATGTCCATAAGTTTATACTCCAGCTCACACTTTGGGAGCCAGAGTTAGTTAGAGGATTGTCATGTATCAATCCCTTATTGCCGCAGTCTGATTGCTTGTCTCTGAGCTCGGGGTTTCACTTAGCGAGTGATCGGTGGGATCCCGATTAACTTCCACTTATAGGCCCCTCAACGAAAGATGAGATTTAGTTTATGGACGGTTGGATCACGTCCATGTTCGTTTGGATTCCACTTTTGCTAAGCCTCAGGAGTAAGATTAGTGTTCTGGCAAGCTTTGTACTCGAGCATAGGAAGGGATGGTCGAACTACCACCACTCTGAGTTGTGTATTTTCCCTTAAGTCGGGTGCAAGTTAGAGAGCAGACAGTCGAGTCACGTCCAATTTATACTTTGCATTCTTTCGATCGAGCTAAGGAAGAGAGTTGAAATGACAGGTCGTGACGGTTAGCGAGTAGGCAGTCAGTCATTGATGACTTTAAATTGAGGGTTGACCCCCGATGAAGTCGGTTTAAGGCATGAATGTTTTGTCGAATCACAGACGCAAACTGGGGAGTGAACGGTCAAATTATATCCACTTTAAACATGTGTTCTCAAATAACCCCAAGTGTTTAATGTAGGATTGGATGCATGCATGGTGACGTTGCGTCCACCCTTGGTGTGATTCTGATTTTATCGGGCATCAGAAGAAGCGTAAGTATTTTGGCGAGCTTCAAGTACGAGATGGAGAGTACATTGTTGGGATATATCACTCCAAGTCTTTCCCAGATCTCCAATTAAATTGCATAGGCGGATGAGTGGATGGTCGGTTGCATCTACTTTGTACTAGAGTCTTGACCTTGTCGGTCTCTTCCGCTTTGATGCCCTTCCCCCAGTCAAGTGCATATAGTAGCCGATGAGTGGTTGAATCATGCTCGTCATGATGATACCTCGATGATATGATCATAGTCCGCGGAGATTGTTTTGCACCCAATCTTAAGTACTCGGTTACATGAATCATTTGCAAGTAGTTTAATTCAAGTAGGTCATATTTCGCAACGTAAATGAAATTGAATTAGAAATAATTCAAAAGAGATTGGATCAAATCTCATTGATAAGTAAGGCAGCGTCGTATGCTCGCTATTGCATTTCAGTCCAGCCCTTTTCAGTTGGAAGTCTAACGCAAATGGTTCAATTTGATCAAAGTCCTTGATCGATAGGGGTCGGATGTTCCCGGTCCTTCGTTTTATGGGGCTTGCACATATTGTCGGAGCTTTCCTTCCCGGGGCAGCCTTATGGCGTTGGCGTTCACGGTAGCCATCTAGAGAAGAGGAGTTTTCCGATCTAGAGAATGGAGTAGGTCCCCTCCTCATCTTGCTATGTTGATCCTTCATATTGAGTTGATGAATCAGATGAAGGATCAACATAGCAAGATAAGGAGGGGACCTACTCCATACTCTAGATCGGAAAACTCCTCTTCTCTAGATGGCTACCGTGAATGCCAATGCCATAAGGCTGCTCCGGGAAGGATAGCTCCGACAATATGTGCAAGCCCCATAAAACGAAGGACCTGGATCATCCGACCCCTATCGATCAAGGACTTTGATCAAATTGAACCATTTGCGTTAGACTTCCAACTGAGAAGGGTTGGACTGAAGTGCAATAGCGAGCATACGACGCTGCCTCACTTATCAAAGAGATTTGATCTGCTCTCTTTTGAATTATTTCTAGTTCAATTTCATTTACGTTGCGAAATATGACCTACTTGAATTAAACTACTTGCAAATGATGCAGGTAACCGAGTACTTAAGATTGGGTGCAAAGCAACCTCCGCGGACTATGATCAAATCATTGAGGTATTATCATGACGAGCATGATTCAACCACTCATTGGCTACTATATGCCCTTGACTGGGGGCAAGGCCTCAAAGCGGAAGAGACCGACAAGGTCAGGACTCTAGTACAAAGTGGATGCAATCGACCATCCACTCATCCACCTATGCAATTTAATTGGAGATCTGGGAAAGACTTAGAGTGATGTGTCCCAACAACGTACTCTCCATCTCGTACTTGAAGCTTGCCAAAATACTTATGCTTCTTCTGATGCCCAGTAAAATTTGAATCACATCAAGGGTGGATGTGACATGACTGTCTGTGCATCCAATCCTACATTAGAAATTGGGGTAATTTGAGAACGTATGTTCAAAGTGTATATGATTTGACCATTCACTCTCCAGCTTGCGTTCGACAAAAACAATCATGCCTTAAACCAACTTCGTCAGGGCCCAAGCCTCAACTTAAAGTCATCAAGGACTAACTGCCTAATCGCTAACCATCATGAGCCATCATTTCGACTCTCTTCCTCAACTCGACCGGAATAGTGCAAAGTATAAAGTGGACGTGACTCGACCGTCTACTCTCCAACTCTAGCCCTTGACTTAAGGGAAAATACATAGCTCAGAGTGGATGTAGTTCGGCCACCCTCTCCTCTGCTCGAGCTCAAAGCTTGCCAGAACACTAATCTTACTCCTTAGGCTTAGCAAAAGTGGAATCCAAACGGACATGGACGTGATTCGACCATCCATCAACTAAATCTTACCCTTCGTTGAGGGGCATATAAGTGGAAGTTAATCGGGATCCCACCGATCACTCGCTAAGTCAAACCCCGAGCTCAGGGACAAACCATCACACTGCGGCAATAAGGGATCGATACACGACAATCCTTTAACTAACTCCAGCTCCCAGAGTGTGAGCTGGAGTATAAATTTACGGACATGGGCTCGAGGAGGATGGATCCGTCCATCTAACGACTTCGCCCGTGTTCAACCTAAACCCGAAGAGGATGGATCAGTCCATCTAACGACCTCGCCTTCCATATTTACAAGCTCGAGGAGGATGGATCCGTCCATCTAACGACTTCGCTTGCCTACTCAAGGTGGATATGATACAACCGTCCACGTACCCGATCAACTTCTTGTTCCTAGAGTGTGAACGAAATCCTAAAGCCTAAACAGATGTGACTGACCATCTATCGGCTAACTCCAGATTCCTAGAGTGTGAACTGGAGTATAAACATTAAATAACTCTATGTCCCCAGAGCACGGACTGGAGTATAAACACTAAAATGGGTGTGACTGACCACCTATCAACTAACTCCAGATTCCCAGAGTGCGAACTAGAGTATAAACATCAACTAACTCCAGATTCTTAGAGTGTGAACTGGAGTATAACATCAACTAACTCTAGATTCCCAAAGTGTGAACTGGAGTATAAACATCAACTAACTCCAGATTCCTAGAGTGCAAACTGGAGTATAAACATAAACTAACTCCAGGTTCCCAAAGTGCGAACTGGAGTATAAACATAAACTAACTCAAAGTCCCTAGAGTGTGGACTGGAGTATAAACACCAACTGGGTGCGAATGACCACCCATCAACTTACTTCGGTCCCGAGAGTGCAGGCTAGAGTATAAACACCAAATGGGTGTGACTAACAACCCATCAACCAACTTCAGTCCTCAAAGCATGGTTTGGAATATGAATACCAAAAGGGATGTGATTCGACTCTCCATCTATCGGCTATGGTTCCTCATCAGGTTCTGTAGTACAAAAAGAGGATGTGGTTCGACCGTCTGCTTTCCAATCTTCCCCTGACATGGGGGCACACTTAACACACAAAATTGGATGCGATTTGATCGTCCAACACAAAGCGGGCGTGACACAACCGTTCATGCATCAACACTTGTCCCCAGCATGGGACCCATAACATAATTTTATAGGGATGCACTCCAACCCCACAAGACAAAATTTCTTCCTTAATTCGACAGGGAGAGGCAGATTCACAAAACGAACTTAGCTGAATGTCCTATTCTAAATGGATGTGACTACCCGTTCTACTGCAAACGAACGTGGCACGACCGTTCATCCGCTAACTCTCCCCTATGATCCAACGGGCTGTTCGTGCAACATGGACGGATGTGACCTAACCATCTGCCAATCGATTCCTTCCTACAGTTCAGTGGGAGAAGCATCAAATTAAAGCTGTTGTAATGTGATCGACCACACTTCGACTTTCGCCATTGACTAGTGCTAGAGGGATTAATTGAGGAAAATGCGGTCCGACCATTTTCTACTAAAACTCTTAGTCCCCAGAGTGTGGACAAGGGTATAAACATCAAATAGGTGTGATGAATGGCCCTTCAACTGACTCTGATCCCCAAAGTGTGGCTACAAGAACAGATAAACGAATTAATGTGATTCAACCATTCATTCACCAACTCTGACCTAGACTCGACATGATCAATATAAACTCACTACAGGTGCAATTAGACCATCCACAAACTAACTCTTCTAACTCAAGACTGGAGGTAGAAGTACAAATCACCGAAAGAAGAGAAAGGCGACTCGCTACATCTCCAGCTTAGCATCCTTTACAACTTAAGGCAACGACTACAAGGAGACTCTAATGCTAACCAATCAGAATGATGCCCGAAGTTCTGGGCAACCAATTATATCGTACCGCCGGATCAACGGGAAATATCGATCTGCACCTTTCACATCATACCATTGAATCGACGGTCAATATCAGTCCTCTTCGTCTACAAGTCGATGTAACCCGAACTCCATCGAATACCTTTGACCAACAAAGCATGGATAGAAGAATAAACCACGAATGGGTGTGACTCGACCATTCGTCTTCCTTTACCTTCCTTTGATCCGTCAGGAAGAGCATGAGACCAGATAAGCATGACATGACTGCATTCGAGCTAACTTTATCCCTAAATCTGACGGGAGAACGTAAATCGAAATGTACATGGTTGATCACCCAACTCCAAATGAATGCAACGCGACCATTCATTCATTGACTCTTACCATGATCCGAGTAAAAGAGCAATTCAAAACAAGTTCAACCTAAACATCTGCACACCAATTCTTGCCCTGGATTCGGCAAGGGAAGCATCAATCCCGCATTGGATCAGACTGGATGATTCACTCTTCAGTTTTTGCCCAGAATATGGCGACATAAGCAGCGAAGTGAATGTCATTGACCATCATGAACTTAGCTCATGTTTGAATGTCGACGAGGTAACGAAGTATCCTGCCTAGAGGAAAGAACTCGGACAGAATGCAGGATAAGGCACAACTCGGCCATCCATCAGTTAACTCGATCCCATAGTTCAACAGGAAAGAATGCGAAATTGAAGTTGGCATTATCTACCTTGCCACTTATCGAGATATTCCCCAAACTTAGGGGGCATGTGCGAGAAATGAGATGAATGTAACTTGATCGTTCATCAAACAACTCTGGCTCTTACAGCTTGGACTACAGTATAAACACAGCAGAAGCTAGGCTCGATCATTCGCACAATACGTCCATCAACCTAAGACTGGGGGCACGAGTCTAATCATCCAAGAGCTGGATATGACTACTCAATCCTATAGCTCGTGCCTAGTATTTATAACAACTTGAAGTTGCGACCCAGAGGATGCTTAGAGATAGAATCATTAGATCGATGTCCGGACTTATAGGCAACTGATCATCATTTTGACCCTTCCGATGAGCAATGGATCGCAGGTACATTGCTTGAAAAGCGCATCATTCAGAAACACAAGTAAATTCAATCTCAAAGCTGGAGCCAGCTATGTAGCAGCATGCAGTACAAGGCTAAGTTCTACGAATCCTTTGATTCAACGTCCTTATAAGCCTGATCATTTACCATTGCAAATAAACACATGAAGCGCCTACAACCTATCACGAGTATTGTAGATCAGATCACAACTTTGTGCAATGATGAAGAAAGAGTCAACTGTTTTACTTCAGGTGAATCTTGATGCGTTCGCTTGGACTCGATCTCATATATATATATATGGACTCTCTCCAGCCATGAAGAACCCTACATTAAATGTCGACCAGAGGCATGTCTCGGTGAACAAAAACGATGCGACATGGATCCGAAGAGATCTGTTGCACTTAAAGAGGAGGCGAATCTGCTCTAAACCAGTGGGTTTATCCATGATGCCCTCCAACCAAAATGAGTATCCAATCCTTTACTTATAAGAAAAACAAACAGGGAGTGGAGGACATATGTCAACTACTCAGATTTGCATGGGGTATGACAAAGCACAGCTTTCCACTTCCAATGATCAACCAACTGATGGACCCGACCATCAGAGATGAATTACTCACATCCATGGATGCAAACTCCAGATACAATCAGATACTGAAGCATGTCCCAGACCAGGAATACAACTGTTTCGCTACTAACCTGGGCCTATAGTGCTATGCTGCAATCTATAGATTCAAACTTAAGGACACTTATGCTACTTACAAAAGGACAATTAACAGATCATTCAAAAATTAGATCGACCGATCGATAAAGGTAGATGTGGTTAATATGCTCGTGAGATGATGACTATCAAATGACCACATCGATGACTTGGCAGAGATATTTAGTGCTCTCCAGAAAATGCAGGATCAAACTCAATCCTTCGTAATGCTCTTTCACCATTACATTAGAAAGATTCTTTGTTTTCATCATCAATTCTCATGGAATCAAGTCTAATTTCTAGAAAATTCCGACGGTTAGAGACACCCATGTACCAAGGACAACCAAGCAGCTCTGATAAATCGCATAAAGAGACCTTCCATTTTACCAAAACCTTTGGATCACGAAGATTTATACATCAATTGGGCCGTGTCAACATGCGCCACAAGCGTCGCATTGCTATGTGAAGAGAAACGAATCCAAAGACCAGTATATGATGAAGGCTGGCTATTGACAAGCTCACCCCGTTAACGTCCATATCAACCAACCGTTACGATAGGTCCAATAGAAAACTTAGATGTCTGAAAAGTTACTCAAATGGAGTATCAAGCTAAGCCAATTTGAGATCACTTATCTCCCTCGGAGAGCTCTCCATGGTCAAACATTAGCATACTTCATATCTGAATCAACCACATTAGACGACTATCCGAAGAACAGTGGAGAACCGTCCAACTGATGGAGAACGTACACCGATGGAACTTTCAATAATCGGCATTCTAACATCGAAGTTGCGTTAATGACTCCTGAGGAATGAACGATCTGCTACGCCTTGAAACTCAACTTCCCTGCAACAAATAACGAAGCTAAGTATGAAGCCTTGGCGCTAAAACTTGCAAGAAAAATACGAGTAGAAACTTTACATGTCTTATGTGATTACTGGTTAGTAGTACGCCAAGTCAGGGAAGATTATCTGACTAGGGGGCAACGTCTTGCACCTTATCTCAATCGGGTCCAAAAGCTACTAGTCGGCTTCGACTATTACACCACTACACAAATCCTCAGAGAACTAAACGAAAAAGACCGAATCACTCGCCAAGCTCGCCAGTTCTGGGGATGCGCGACAATTAGACTTTGTCCCAGTTGAAATGCTTATTATTTCAGCATTGACATATGAAGATCAACTAGATCTTGGAGACGGATCTAGAAAAAGAGTCATGGATGACTCCTATCAAAGATTATCCACAATCGGGGATTCTTATTCAATAAAGGAATAAGAAATGGCATATCCTCCGTGAAGCATCACTGCATGATTATGTCTGGATCGTTCGACTCCATCGATACAAAGCATTACTTTTGTATCAATCGATCCGGGACCCAATATTACATATCCATCGATACGAAGCATACAGTCCAACATCTCAGATCGATCCAGGAGAGGATCGATACAAAGGAAGGACTTAAAACAACCATCGAACGTTGTTACAACTCGAATTCAACATCGATCCAGGAGAGGATCGTTGCGAAACTCGATAAAAAAAACTTGACAATGACCCGTGAATGTGCAAACATTGACGGGAGTTAGACTAACATACATGCATGTATGATAGACTAACATTTAATTTTCAAAATTTACAGGAGTTGAATGCTCACCTGATGACAATTACAACTGTGAACAACAAATCGTTGGTACTCAACACTCAGTCACAACAATGCACTACATAATCATTGGCAGTCAACAAATCAACATTTATTTTACTGGAAATCAATCGAAGGTTACATCTTTTGACGAAAAGATAGCAACTACTCAACGAATCAGATAGAACTTTTTCAGAATGAAGGGTGCAACATTTCAAAGCACGTCATGTTCACACAAGACATACTTTGGGTGGCAAATGTTATCCCGCCTTTTGGCAAGGCCGCGACACCAAGGACTTGACTAGAAACCAATGACAGTTCGTCTTGGAGATCGGTTATACGCAGGCTCACTATGGATATCGATGAATTTTATCCGAGTCTGGATCGAGCTATAATTGATATGACACGACAAGCGAAGCTATGAGAGCCAACGTTCCAAATTTCAAGTCAACCGCAGTTCGTATGCTCAAGATATTGATCGATCACGGTTGAGAAATCCAAACTTGCATCGATCATAACTCGAGATCTACAAGTCCAAATGCCACCAAATTTTCACAGGAGCTTAAGTATAACATAAAGAATGTTCCTGCCAAATTTCGACTCGATCGGAGCAAGTCTTGATCGATACAAAATTCGTTCGTATCGATCGCGGATGGAGAAACTCCAACTTGCATCGATCATATCTTATGATCTACAAGTCCAAGTGCTATGAAATTTTCACAGGAGCTTAAGTATGACCTAAGGAATGTTCATGCCAAATTTCGACTCCATCGGAGCAAGTCTTGATCGATATGAAATTCGTTCGTATCGATCGCGGATGGAGAAACTCCAACTTGCATCGATCATATCTCATGATCTACAAGTCCAAATGCTATGAAATTTTCACAGAAGCTTACGTACAACATAAAGAATGTTCCTGCCAAATTTCGAGTCGATCGGAGCAAGTCTTGATTGATAAGAAATTCGTTCATATCGATCGCGGATGGAAAAACTCTAACTTGCATCGATCATATCTCATGATCTACAAGTCCAAATGCTATGAAATTTTCACAGAAGCTTATGTACATGATAAAGAATGTTCACACCAAGTTTCGACTCCATTGGACGAAATCTTGATCGATATGAAATTCGTTCGTATCGATCACGGAACGAGCCGAAACTTCACGGGCTTGGTCGCGTGGGCCCACTCACGTGCCAAAAGAAGTCTCCCGAGATCTGAGCGAAATATCAGCCTCCTACACCTATAAATAGAGCCTCAGGGCCTACAGAAAAAGGATCTTTGATTTCTCAAACGCCCAGACTCTGTCGGATTTAGTTCTAAAGTCCATTGCTGCTACTGCCAATGAAATTTACTGCTATAGTTCATTGTTATCTGTTGTAACCTGCTGTAATCAATTGTAATCATCAAAGAAACATCAATAAAGCGATCAATTTCATAGTGGACTTAGGCAATACGCCGAACCACTCTAAATTTCGGTGTTTCTGTACATTTTTTATCATTTACATATCTGTTCTTGGAGTTTTTGTTAGATAATCCTCCTTTTCCATTTAATTTCTTCATTTTATCTCTTCAAAAACTTCCGAAGAGTGTTGTGCCTATTTTTGGTACAAACACCGGCACAAAGGCCATGCGATCGGTCAAGTTATAATGAAATCATCAAAGCATCGGACAAAGCCCGTGTCAGCCTTTTATCTAATAAATGCATCCCTTCCAAAAGTCGGGTTTTGTTGAACGTATTAGCTCTAGAATTACTATGGTTATCCGAGTAGCACGTACCATCAAACAAACTATAACCGATTTAATGAGCCATTCGCAGTTTCATAGTCTGAATTTGTTAATACTTACACATGCATGGCTTAATCTTTGAGACAAGCATATGACTACTGGCAAGATCAACCGGGTAGCACGTCCTTAAAGGCACCGACAATATGATGCACACACTCTTAACTAAAAGAGACGATGACACAATCGTGCGATGTCTTTTCACAAAGTGCGGACAAACCGAGATACAATTTGGATTCAAACAGGGGACCCACCCTTGAAATCTTAATCAATACGCCATATCCATAAAACTTTGGAACCACTCAATGACCAACTTCACCAACGACAAATAACATCGTCGATCAACGCCAAAGAAGGTACAACCATTGGTCATCCCCTGCATCACCACAAGGCACGGTGAGGGACAATGAAACAGGTAAGAAACGAACAATTCCCTTTTAGTATAATTAGAAGGTAACAACGCACATATCAAATATCAAGCTCCAAGTACGAAAATGGTGGTTTATCATTGGTTGGCTGCAACAAAACAGGGAGCCCAACAATAAAACACACCTACAACCACTCACATGCCACCGTGACCACAACCCATTTATGTTCTCGGCCACCGCCGCAATGTTGAAATAAGTTAACAAGTAGAAAAGGTCCAAGAAAAAATAAACAGGTTGATCCGCCGAGCATGAAGAAACCAATTTACCGAACCAATCCAACATTTCAAAAGTCCAAACAATAACCAGCTCAACTAAAAGTACGCTCGATGTATTTTCCAACTTGACTCAGAGCCGAAGCCCAAAAGTTTCGCATCTCAACCGTAATGATACCAACCAGCTAGACCAGGACTGGCCTTCAGCCAGCTTCAAATACTGCCATTTTCTTTGGAGAAATTTCGAAATTACAAACCATATCCGGGACCTTGCACTGGGCACTGAACATCACGCCCGGTGCTTATTTCGTGTACGTGGTACCACAACCATTTCCCATGTCGCATCAATCCGTGCAACTACCTCCCCCCAATATAGGAATTTTTAAATTCTAGCCAATATGACCCCCGTAGTCCAAAGTGTCTCTGCTATGTAGGAAAATCCGGGCAAATAGCATTCTCGGGTCAGAATGCAGGTCAACTCGAAGTGAGCCTTGAGATTTTTCATTTCTGACTCGGAGCGCCCATATCACTGTGCAAGTAGTGGGAAACTAGCAACTTGACTCGAAGCACGATAGAAGTTTTCACGTGTTCGACTCGAAGCAGGGACTTCCGAGTTTTTACAAGCTCGACCTGAAGCCAATTCGGCCAGTTGAATACTTCGGGTAAATGACGCACTGACTCGAAGCAAGCTAGCAGTTTTCACGTGCTCGACTCGAAGTGGGGACTTCCTCGGGCTTGCTTGGGGAAAGTTGCCGAATGACCCGAAGCGCGCTCCGAGTTTTCCTCCGAGCGACTCCAAGCAGCAGCATCCAAGTGCATGTTTGGGCATTTACCAGAGTGACCCGAAGCGCGCCCTGAGTTTCCACATGCACGACTCGAAGCAAGGCTGTCATCGTGAGAGAGGTTGCACTCCGACCCCGATGCGGCCTTCGCGTAAACATCGGGCCGGATAGGGGCGAGCGCTGGGTAACTCGAGCGGTTCCCAAAAGCGTGTCGATTTGCCGAATGCACAATCGAGTGCACGGTTATGGAGGATAGCGGACATTCTTCTCGACTCGGAGCACGCATCGGACGTTCGTACGCTCGATTCGTATGCTCGTTCTCGACCCAGCTTCAAATTTCCAAATGCTCGAAGCATGCATCGGACGTTCGTACGCTCGATTCATATGTTCGTTCCCG
>CM060906.1:4755000-4770000 GCA_030737815.1 Allium fistulosum
TAAGTCCACCTGTTTCGTATCCATCCTTTTCATACCGCTTCGCATCGGTCAGTCTACCTCTGATTCGTATCGATCAAACAGAGTCTACTTCGTATCCATCGGCAAGTAGCATGAGCGAATGTTTCGCATCGATCAATCTTAGACTCACTTCATATCGACGACCACCGATCGCTACGAAATGCACACCTCCCACCGATGCGAAGTAGAACATACACAATCGATACGAACAGAGCGAAACCAATTGATAGAATAAAGCACGATGATCGATGCGAACTGAGGAACTTTCATCGATACGAACGGTGCATCCTTCATCGATGCGAACAAGGCAGCGTCATCAATACGAACTAGGCAAAAATATGGGGACAATTCGGTCGACTCGGCGCCAAGAGCGGATCGACCCAAAAATCAGGTGCCACGTCATCTTCTGAGCATGTGCCCAATATCGATCCGAAGTAATCGATTCGAAGGCATAGATTCGAACAGAGCAGCCTGCATGAAACCCAATCTTGCATCGATCATAACTCGCCATCCACAAGTCCAAATGCTATGAAATTTTCAAAGGAGCTTACGTATGGCCTAAGGAAGAATCAAGCCATGTTTCGACTCGATTGGGTCAAATCTTTATTGATACGAAATTTGTTCGTATCGATCACGGATTGAGCCGAAACTTCATGGGATTGATCGCGTGGGCCCACCCACGTGCCAAAAGAAGTCTCCCGGTATCTGAGCGAGATATCAGCCTCCTACGCCTATAAATAGAGCCCCAGGACCTTTAGAAGGGGGATCTTTTGGCCAACTAACGTCCAGATTCTGCCGAATTCATTTTTGAACTTCAAGGCTGCTGTTGTACTTGAATTTCACCGCTATAATCCGCTGTAATCTGCTATTAGTCGCCATAATCAGTTGTAATCATAAAAGAAATATCAATAAAATCATCAATTTCATAGTGGACGTAGGCAATACGCCGAACCACTCTAAATTTCTATGTTTCTGCGTATCTTTATTATTTGTTTTTGGAGTATTTGTTAGATAACCCTCCTTTTCCATTCCTATTCTTCATTTTTTATCTCTTCAAATACTTCTGAAGAGTGTTGTGCCAAATTTTGGTACAAACACTTTGGTGCTTTCACTGAGAAAACACAGTTTTTCTCCTACTCTTTGGATCTACTATCGATACCGGATTGCATAAATCCAAGAAGAAGATCCAGATCTCAAGCCTAAAAGCCCTTCCATCCTATTCAGATTTGCATCAGATCTAGGAAAGGACTTTATCAATTCATCATGGTTAGCACACGGACTGCTTCTACAGTTGCTGATCAGGAAGGATGGGATAGACAAAATCCCGTACAACTGCCTCCATCCAACCAGAATGCTGCCGGACCATTAGATCCGTCGGGACCTATTACCAGGGAAGAATTCCAAATTCTTATGCAACAGCTAACTCAGTGCCGTCAGCAACTTACTCAGCAACTCCGTGCAAACGCGGAATTGACCAACCAGCTGCAGCGTCAGCGACGAAGGAGGTCCAGAAGAGATCAGGAATCCTACTCATCTACTGAAAGTTCGGCCTCATATGACTACAATCACAGATCTACGCGCCCGCGACTGGACGTAAGCTACACCCACGCTACCGGACACCAACCTGCCCTAAACCTTGGACAACGCAGGGCTGGACCATCCGCAAGCCATCAGGCCGGACCCTCCTCCACAGGGGCACCGTCCCTTACCATGTCACAGGCAAACTCACTGCCACAACCACTACCGAACAAGGAGTTGATGCTAGAAATCAAGCTGATCCGCATAGTCGCCCATGAGAACACACTCTAGAACCTTATGTCCCTGAAAATATTGAACCAAGGAGGCGAGACACGGACCGTCGACGGCGCCTAGTCCAGCCTCGCAATGTGGAGCTTGACCACACCTTGGCTCAACATCCACAGAACATCCAAATGCCAGATATACCGACAATGATTCGTCAAATGATCCGTGAGAGTCAGGGTCTCACTAATGACGACTGGGGAATCTCCCAGAGTCATAACCCTTTCACTGATGACATATTATATGCTGAACCACCTCGGCGGTTCAGGATGCCAACTTTGCCAGTCAATGAAGGAAGTTCTGATCCCAATCAACATATCCTGAAGTATGAATGGTTGATGAATGCTGCGAGGGCTGACGATACACTTAAATGCCGTAGTTTCCCCATCTCCCTAGGGGTATTGCTACTATGTGGTTTACTCGTTTGCTGCCACGATCCATTTCTAGTTTCGACCAGATGGCCACCAAGTTTGTTGAACAATTCCGTATGCACGTAGCGAGACCTGAAGATGTTAATACTCTGTCTAGTGTCACTCAAGCTCCCGGAGAGACACTCAGACGTTACTTGGAGTGATTTCTTGCTGCGTGTGCAGAAATAAGCAATCCCAATGACCACTCTATCCTGATGGCATTAAATAAGGGGATTGATCCTGATTTCGAGTTCGGAAATTGGTTAGCTGGGAAGCCACCTGCGTCATTGAACCGTTTCTATTCCAAGGCAGCCCAATTCTTGAGGAGGGAGGATGCGAAACAGTCTAGGAAGCAGGATGACTCATGGCCCAGCATGGAAGGAATTCAAAGTAACATTTCAGTTAAACAATCCGGTGAGAGTTCCTGAAAAGTTCAGTTGAATATACAAAATAAATAAAGTCAGCAGAGGGATAATGGAAATCAAAATAAAAAGCGAGATCAAAACCGTGGTCCACGACGCAGAGATCCTATGTTCGACAGTTATACTCCATTGAATACATCATTGGGGAACGTGTATTTGCGGACCTGCAATATCATTCTGTACAAGAAACCTGCTCCGAAGCCATCATCAGAGAGGCAAATTCAGACTGGAAAGTTTTGCAGGTTTCATGAAAGTTATGGCCATAATACAAATGAGTGCCGTCATTTACAAGATCTCATCGAAAAGCTGATACATGAACGAAAATTGGATCAGTTTGTGCGGGCGCCGCAGCCAGAAGGTGCGGGCCCATCTAATCAAAATCGTGCACCAAACCAGGAAAGACAGGAGGAACCCGCTCATACCAGCGGGAGGTTAGTGATAAACACTATTTGTGGTGGTCCTCATCCAATAGACCGAAGCTGGAAGGAAATGGAGTCGTATGCCAGCTCTATTAGGCATGCGGACTTCGAGTGCTATACTAGTTTTGATGAAGGGGCTCCGGCCAAACAACTGAAGACGATGACTGACGACATCATATTCCGAAATAGAAATGCTGATAAAGTCGAAGCCCCCACTATTGATCCATTGGTCATCTCGGCTCATGTAGGTCCTGCTTGGATGAAGAGGATCTTAGTTGACAGTGGAAGCTCTGTGAATATTTTGTTTAAACGAGCTTACGACCAAATGAAGATGGAAGCCAAAGATTTGAAGCCTTGTCTATCTCGAAACAATGGCTTCAATGGAAGTGCTACTATACCCACCGGAGTAGTGGAACTACCAGTGGAGTTGGGAGTCGGAGAACGCCGGAGAGTTCGGATTTTGCAATTTGTTGTGTTGGATATAGACTCCCCGTATAATGCTTTTTTGGGCCCACCGGCCCTTGCTGAATTCAGAGCATCTATCGCGCCTTAGTGTTTGAAATTGAAATTCCCCACTGACAACGGCGTTGGAGTTGTTCAAGGGGATCAGGCTGCTGGACGAGCCTGTTACGTTGCTGAGCTGCGTGAGGTGCAGCGAAAGGAGAAAGGAAAGGGCGTAGAGGAATCTCTCTGCGTCCGTTTTGCTGATGATTGACAATTAATGCCTGGGCCTAGGCTCGGGCACCCCAGCCAATTCTAAAGGGATCTTGACCCAAGAGAAACTGAAAGTGAAGGAGAATCTAAAGAAAGTCAAGCTTCCTCGGCCGAACTGACGATCGTTGTTCCAATTGACGATGATGATAATTCAAATATGATAAAGATTGGATCTCAGCTAAGCAAACAGGCTCAAGAGGAATTGGTTGAATTTCTACAGGTGAATCTTGACGTATTCGCCTGGACGCATTCTGATATGTGTGGGATCTCGCCGGACATTGCGAGCCACACTTTGAATATTGACCCTCGGCAAGTCTCGGTCAAACAGAAAAGGCGTGGTATGGATCTAGAGAGATCAGCTGCCCTTAAAGAAGAGGTAGAAAAGCTTAAAGCGAATGGGTTTATACAAGATGCGCTATATCTCGAATGGGTGTCAAATCCCGTGCTTGTCCGGAAATCAAACGGAAAGTGGAGGACATGTGTCGATTACTCCGATTTGAATAAAGATTGTCCTAAAGATAGTTTCTCGCTTTCCAGAATTGATCAACTCGTAGATTCAATAGCTGGACATGAACTCTTATCCTTCATGGATGCATATTCTGGCTACAACCAGATACCAATGCATTTACCTGATCATGAACATACCTGCTTCGTAACCAATCTGGACTTTACTGTTACAAAGTTATGCCATTCGGACTCAAGAATGCCGGTGCTACTTATCAACGATTGGTCAATCGGATGTCCGCCAATCAGATCAGAAAGACCATGGAAGTGTACGTAGACGATATGCTTGTAAATCACGTTTTTCCACTGACCATATCAAAGACCTGGAATCGATGTTCAACATCCTCCGAAGGTACAGAATGAGGCTCAACCCATTGAAATGTCATTTTGTAGTCGCGTCTGGAAAATTCCTGGGTTTCATAGTCAACGCTCGAGGAATTGAAGCCAATCCTGAAAAAATCTGGGCAATAAGGAATCCTGAAACTCCAAGGACCATAAAGCAAGTTCAGAGTCTTAATGGGAAAGTAGCGGCACTGAGCAGATTCATTTTGAAATCCACCGACAAATGCATCCCTTTCTTCAACCTGATCAGGAAAAGGAAATGCAACTTCGAATGGACTACAGAATGCGAAGGCGCATTCCGAGCACTAATTCAACATCTCTCCACGCCGCCTATTTTGTCAAAGCCTATTGATCATGAGAAGTTGTACATTTACTTGGCGGTATCAGAAAACGCAATCAGCGTGGCCTTAATTCGGGAAGATACAGGATACAGAAGCCAGTATATTACATCAATAAACGATTGACTGGAGCTGAAAGGAATTATCCGAAACTAGAGAAGCTGGCATATTGTCTTGTTATTGCATGAAGGAAGCTCCATCCATATTTCTAGGCCCATCCTATTATTTTTTACACCGACCAGCCATTACGACAGGTCCTTACGCGGCCTGAGACGTCTTGTAGGTTGCTCAAGTGGAATATCGAACTGAGCCAGTTTGATATAACTTATACTCAAGGACAAGTCCTAGCAGATTTCATAGTTGAATTTACTATCCCAGAGGACTTCCCCGAAACCAATGAATCTCCCGAATACGTCTGGAAGCTGTACACTGATGGTGCATCAAACGACCGGTGCTCGAGCGTTGGGGTTGTACTTGAAACCCCCGAAGGCCGATCTATATGTTATGCTTTAAAGTTCGATTTTCGTGCGACCAATAATGAAGCTGAATATGAAGCCCTCTTAGCTGGATTGAAACTTGCTAGAGATTTGAAAATTATCGCTGTGGAAATTTATTGTGATTCACAATTAGTTGTGTGTCAAGTTCGGGGAGAATATCAAGCGAGAGATCGAAGACTGGCTGCTTACTTAGCTCGGGTGCAGGAAATACTAAATAACTTTGATTATTATGCTATCTATTACATTCCCCAAGCATGAAACCAGAAAGCCGATTCACTAGCAAAGTCAGCCAGCTCAGGTAAGGCGCAACAAATGGGGCTAGTTCCCGTGGAGACACTATCCTTCCCGACCATTGATTAGATGCAGACGGACTGGATATTTGAAATCCCTCCCGATAAGGAGTCATGGATGACTCCATTTCGAAACTACCTCGAACATGGAACCCTACCGGAGCGTAGCAGCGAAAGGAGGCAAATTCTTCGAAAGGCCTCGCGGTTCACTATTCAGGATGGAATCATGTACAAACCAGGGTACTCTGTTCCTTTACTCCGGTGTATCGCTCACGATGAAATTAAGCGAGTATTACATGATGTACATGAAGGAGAATGTGGCGATCACACTGGGGGGAAAGCTCTCGCTAAGAAAGTACTCCGCTACGGATATTTCTGGCCGACTGTAAATCGCGATGCATCGGACTATGCCAAGAAATGTGATAAGTGCCAAAGGTATGCTTGGATTCCAAGAGCTCCGCCAACTGAGGTAACTCAAATGGTCAGTCCATGGCCATTTGCAGTATGGGGAATTGATATTATTGGCTCTCTACCTCTGGCCAAAGGTGGTGCGAAGTACGCCATCGCCGCAGCTGATTGCTTTACAAAGTGGGCTGAAGCTGAACCTCTTGCTACCATAACGACAAAAAAGTGATCAACTTTGTAGTGCGCAACATTATCTGTCGATTCGGTCTCCCACACACCATTATCACTGATAACGGAGCCCAATTCGACAGTGTTGAATTTAAAGATTTTTGCCAACGGTTTCGCATTCGAAAGAAATTCTCTACAGTTGCACACCCTCAAGCGAATGGACAGGTCGAAGCTGTTAACAAAGTTATAAAGTCCATTCTGAAGAAACAATTGGAAAAGGCCGGGGGAAAATGGGTCGATGAACTTCCTATGGCCTTATGGGCCTACCGTACAACCCACAAGTCTGCAACCGGTCATACTCCATTCTCTCTTTCTTATGCTTCAGAAGCTACTATTCCAGTCGAATAAGAAGTACCTTCTCATCGTGTGACATACTAAGATCCGAAGACAAATGATATATTACTTGCTGAATCTCTCGATTTATTGGATGAGAAGCGTGAAGAGGCTGATTTGAGGGCAGCCGCATATCGGAGTCGAGTCCCCCGATTATACAATGCCAAGGTCCGACCCTGAACCTTTTAAATTGGTGATCTCGTACTCAAAAAAATTATCCGGTCCCTTCACATATGAAGCCAACTTAGGAAGGACCATATGTTATTGAACGAAAGCTCGGAGATGGCACATTCAAATTATCGACCGTTGACGGTCTCACTCTTCCGAGAGCCTGGAATAGTGAGAGTCTTCGTCGCTACTACACATAACAGGCTCTGTTTATTCATTCAGTTTATTTTTCATTTACAATTTGTTTCTGCATTTGGAGATTAGAATTTGTAATAAGGCAACTGACTTTGCCATATTTTCTTATTTCAGCAATAAAATGCAATCTCTTCAAGCCAGAGCTGTGATTTACTTGAAACACTTCATATGATCATCACTATGCACGAAGAGCTAAGTTCCGTCATACGGTAGGATTTATTCAAATAGGGAGTGACTGTGATACGACCGGTTACTCGCTAAGTGAAACCCGAGCTCGGGGATAAGCCATCACACCAAAGTCAAAAAAAAATTATACACGACAGTCCTTCACCTAACTCCAGATTCCCAGAGTGCGAACTGGAGTATAAACTTAAAAATACATTTTCGAAGAGGGTGGATCTGTCCACCTAACGACTTCGTCCGTATCTGAACCAAATTTGAGGATGGTGGACCCGTCCATCTAACGACTTCACTTGTTAACTCAGGGTGGATGTGATCCGACCATCCACGATCCTGATACACCTTTCGTTCCCAGAGTGCGAATAAAATCCTAAAGCCTAAACAGATGTTACTGACCGTCTATCGGCCAACTCAAAATTCCCAGAGTGCGAATTGGAGTATAAACATCAACTCTGAATTCCCAGAGCATGAATCGGAGTATAAACATCGACTCCGGATTCCCAGAGCACGAACCGGAGTATAAACATTAACTCCAAATTCCCAAAGTGCGAACTGGAGAGCAAACATCAACTTCGGATTCCCAGAGTGCGAAACGGAGTATAAACATCAATTAACTCTAAGTTCCCAGAGTGTGAACTGGAGTATAAACATTACCAAACTCCGGATTCCCAGAGTGCGAACCGGAGTATAAGCGTCAAGATGATTCGGATTCCCAAAAGTGCGGGCCGGAGCGTAATCGTCAACCAACTATGAGTCCCCGGAGCATGGATACAATCATCAATAAAGAACGAGTGTGATTCGACCACTTGAAATCCCCTTGTTTCAACATCAAGCCAACAATGCTGAGCATGCTGCATTGAAAGCGAAATACGATCGCTATCCGATCTTTTCCGCTTATCCCTAAAACAATGGGGCAGAACTTAAGTGTCAATTGCTAACTAAAGTAGTGCAATATCAAAGTTTAACCTAATGTCCCATTGTGACTTGTAGCCGTGATTGTAGGACTTGACGAATAAACTCAAACGAGGAAGTCAGATGCTGAAACACTTAAGCAAGTAGGCACACATCAAGTTCAAAACAAGAATAAATTTTCATTTCAACTATCTATAAAAAGAAATTATGTACAAGTTGATTCCAAAATTCCTACTAGCGGGGGCCGAACCCGCATCTACACACGACCTACGAAAAAAAATGAAAGTAGATTCCTATCTATCTACCAAAAATAAACCGAAGAAGCATGTCTACTCTTTTTTCTTTTTCGGCTTCCTTTGCGGTGTTGACCCACTATAGTTGCCACTTATTTCTCTTTTGGTGCCTTTGCCTTTCGGCGGCTGATCTCCAGAAGGGGGCATGATATCAACTTCCTCATCCGAGCTCAAGTGCACGGGAATGTTCCCTGAAGGCGGAGTCGGAGGAACTGGATCGACTATAGGAGGCGGGATAGGCACGCTGGTGTTAATAACTATACCACCAGGTGATATCATCCTTAATGGAGCCGGCCCAGGTGCCGCCATCCCACCTCCAAAACACCGTCATGAGGCGCTGCCTCCATTTCAGCGTCAATTTCGGCCAATATTTCTTCTTCACGAATTGCTTGGGCCTCGCTAGGAGCATTAGCAGTTGGAATTGAAGGGCTGGTGGTGGGTACGCTTCCACCCATAACAAATGGTAGGTCTATAAAAGGGTCGCTGTGTTGACCGAGGAGTTCCTCCATCATCTGTTCATCGAAGATAAGCGTGCTCCCCTGCGTTCCATCAATCGACACAGTTGTAGTTACGGTGGTCGCTTCAGTTGCTATGGCCTCCTGCATATGATGTGATTCTTGAGTGGCAGAAGGCACGACCGAGGTAGAATCAATCACTGGAAAGAGAAAAAGAAATACTGTTAGTAAACGCTTCAGGTCAAGCTCCTTATTTTGAACACGGATGAGAAATGTTCAGAATACCTTCCTCAATTTGGCTAATGGACGGCTGAACAGCCTCAGAAACTTGTTCTCTGGCCGGAGATAGCTATGGCTGATCCGGATTATAAGCAGGAATGGATTGGGGATCAACTGCGGGTGCAGATTCAGGCTGGGTTAGCATAGGAACTTCAGCGCTCACCTCGTGATGTTCGACACTTAAACCTTCTCCGACCTCCAAGTGTTGGGTGCCGAGCCTTTCTTTTTTATACAAAATCATCGACTCATGGAGAATCTTTCTTTCATCCTCATTGAGCATGCGATTCTCAAGCTCAAACTCGTCGATTGACTCACCCAGATGCACCGCCTTCTCCTCCTCAACCAATCGGCCCCAAGCATTATATAAGTGGGTCGGATAGTTGTCGAGCCAGGCTAGATTTCTATGCCTCAAAACGTTGGCGTTGTAGACAATATGAAGATCTTCAATATCGGCTTCTAGCCTGGAGTCAGCTGATTTCACCTCCTCCTCAACCTTAGTCTCCACCTCGCGGACCTTAGCCATGGCCGCATCCCGTTCACCCCGTAACAAAACAGCTTGTTCGCATGCCTCCTGGGCTGCGTTGTTCGTGTCGTCCCTTTCCTTGGCAAATTCGGAAAATTTAGCTTTAAGTTCGCCAAGTTCTCTCAGGGCAACGTCCCGTTCGGCGGTGACTGTAGTATTTTGGTAGCCCATCTCTTCCACCAAGGCAACATGTGTTTGCCTCAATCTCTCCATCGCCACATTCACCTCATCAGCTTGTTTGGTGGCCTCAATTTCAGATTTCCGAGAAGTCTCGGCTTCGCTATTGAGCACTTGGATGATTCGGTCCTTTTGAGTGAGTTCAGACTCCATCTTTTCAATCGCTTTAGCTCGCTCAAAGGCCACCTTTGAAGATTTTTCTACGGCCTTCATCCACTCTCTATATTGGGCGTATATGTCATGAATGTAATCATGCATTGTATTTTCAGCTTCCGAAGGGATTCTCTTTAGATGAGGGGGGAAGATGTAGCCGTCAAAGAAAATATTTTGGAAATCTTTCTTAAGTTGGGCAATCTTTATTGCACCTTCCCCCGTGGGCTCGGTTATGACCTTCTTTGCAATTATGGGGGCCATAGTTTCGGCTCTCTGGCAATGTGTTTCGAGCCTAGAAATGTGGGAAGACAGTTTATGTCGCGGAGGCTCCGATGGATGTGAAACGTGAACAGAAGGTGGTGAGGGGACTCTAGGATGTGGAGAACGAGATCAAGATCGATATCTATAGTCCCTATCTCTATCCCGCTCGTATCTTTCTTGACTAGAGTACCCGCGATCGTGGTCTCTATCCGAATCTCTCCTGCGGGACCCGTGGTAAGTGGAGGACTTGCGAGCCGAACGGAGGCTCCTTAACATCGATCCTCTCCCAGACATCGTACCTGTAACTGAGAAACGAAAGGAAAGTTAGTGATCACTTGAATTAAACTATTTAGGATTAGAAATCGTGTAGTGCCGTAAAGTGTGTATGTGTGTGCAACCCCCCCGACCAACCGGAAATGTTGGCCACACTTATAGGAAGCGACTCGCTTAGATCAAGAGCACTATCAAGCTCCTCCGACCCAGTGTCGTGTTGAAGTGACACATAGTCCTGAATCAGAATATCGCAAGCCCTTCAAAAGGACTCTCTGTTGGCGAGGAAGGAGTCTCCGAGATTTTAATGCCGGGAACCGGCAAGGAAACCACGACTGATTTCCACCTCGAAGACTTTGGACGTTTGTAAGCAGCGGCTTTGCCTTGTCTTCTTCCTTCTTTTGCTTGAAATCCGACCGAGGGTCCAGCCACAAGATCGTCATCCGTGGGTGTTCTCTCTTCGTCGACCCCTTCGGTTATTGCGACCCTGGGTGCTTTGCGTTTCAATCGCTTCTTCGGGGCTGCCCTCAGTGTCCCTTCAAGCCTTTTCCTTTGATTCCGCTCAATCAGTCCGACGATTCTCAAATTTCTGTCGGTTAGAACCGAATCATTGTCCCTCATTTCACTTGGAACTTCTTAAAGGACCCATACTATTTCTTTGAAATACCCGCCTTCAGGTCATGAAATTGCGGCTGTAAAGAAAAGAAGATGTCAGTTTATATCAACTACTATCATCTGGATAACTCTTGAAGAATACTGTAACACTTACGTCTGACTAGCCATCGGTTGGCAAATCCTGGGTGACACTGGACGTAGAACCATTATGTTTTAAAGTAACTCAGCCTTGTCCAAGATCCAGTTACTACTTGGCAGTTCCTGACCGATTCCAGGAATGTGAAGGACGGACTATCTCCCCTACTCTTGAAGTTAAAAAGATATCTGATTTCTGTTGGAGCCGGTGGCCGAAATAGATACTCCATGAATAAAATAAATAAGTCGTTCAACAGAGCATATCCGTTGGGATGTAGTTGCTATGGAGCAATTCCAAGGAAAGACAACACTTCTCTAATATATTGGTTGAAAGGAGGAAGTGTTCCTGCTGCGCACGCATGGCGATTGAAGGCAGTAAACCCCTCTGGGAGCGTGCGGTCTATCATTTGGCCCCGGTAATAGAACATCGTCCGAGGACAAACCGTGCCTTAGGCTTATACCTCCAAACATGTCTTCTGAGATGTTGGACGGTACTGAATCTTGCGGGTTTGCAATGAGAGTTGCTCCCGCAAGCTCATCCGGAGCTGGGCCTGTAACTTCTGCCGCAATGGCCGGAATCTCTTGGACGAAAGAAGATGAATCCTGAAGCTCTTGCTGTTGTGTACTTGTGGATTCCATAGCTAATCAACTTATTAGAAACCATCATTGGACAATAAAAACCCAAGTGCTCCCCAGTGTGAAGTGCGTGAACGTGTTGTGCAGTGCGGTGCTACAAATAACTTGAGAAATTTAACATAGTATGAAGAGACATGCAAACGATGAGACTTCGAAATTCAGATGGAGTGACCGTCATCGCTGACCGTCACAACCGTGCCATTCGAACGTTAGCGATCGATCCAAGTTAAAATTCGTTAAAGTTTTGTTAAGTTCCAGTTCCATCGACGAGCTTCGATGGGTGGTCAGATATGTTGTTCCCCAATTATGTCCAATTATGCAAGGCCGAAGCTCATCGGAATCAAGTGTTCAAATTTGTATGAAGTTCGTGTCCATCAAAGCCGAAACTCAGGTCATTCATTGCAAAGGCCTTAGCTAGATATCAGTCTTAGAATGCTCAGTTCGCATCGATCAGAGCCTTAATTTTGTATCGATTCGAAACCCTGGTTTCGTATCGATCAAAGCCCATTAATTTCGTATCGATCGAAGCTCAGTAGTTTTGTATCGATTAGACAGAAGTCACCGCCCTTCGAAACGACGCCAAATTCTTGTCTTCGTATCGATCGTCGAAGACCGATGCGCTTCGTATCGATTCCAAAATCTGCGATTTCGTGTCCATCATCTTAAATTGATGCGAAATTCCCATAATTCCATATCAATGCTAAGTAGCTTCCTCCACCTCGTATTGATACGAGTTTGAAGCCAAAGAGCAAAAGCTAGTGACTCCCACGTCTCCATCGTTTACTCTTCTTCTTCCCCAAACAGCCATGGCGCCATTGGAATACCTCCTCGACCTCACTCCATTCCTATTCCAACGTCGACGACGTTGGAACTGGCCTTTACCCTAGGCGAGATGGCGTCAACACTCGAGTCTCGTCATTTTTAAGTGGCTTTAATCAATTGTTTACCTAGTTTCGCGTGATCGGTTTAAGGATTAAAAGCTGATTGATTTGGAGATGAAGGTTTCTACAGTTCTGTTTCTTTTCGAGTCGATGCGAAATGAAAAATGAAAACGATAACGAGTAGAAATTCGCCTAAGTCAAAAACGCTTTTATATGGACGCGGGCTTGAGGGAAATAGACGATTCGACTCCCGGTCGTTGCGACCGATCCCAACCGGTCCTTCATCTTATCGATACGATGTGTGGTATTCGAATCCATCGAATCGTATCTTATCGATACGAACCGCCCTGTTTGTACCTTCCAAAACGCACCAATACGAACTGCGCTGTTCGTATCCATCAACGTGCAACCCTTAAAGACTCTTATCGATCGATACGAATAGTACCAAGAGAACCGGTTGCTCTACTCATACCCCTCATGGATCCATCGATACGAAACTGAAACTTCATATCGATAGCTATGGAGTTCACCGAAACTTGTATCCATCGATGCGAGATGTTTATTTCGTATCCTTCACTACAAGTTCCATCGATACGAGAACAATTTTCTGACCTTTCACATTGATCGCGGATAGGGTCGATACAAAGGGACATTCCAAAACAACTGTCAAACGTTGTTATACCTCGAATCATATCGGTTCAGGAGAGGATCGATACAGAATTCGATGCGAGGAAACTGACAACGACTTGTAAACGCGCGAGTGTTAACGAGAGTCAGGTTAATGTATGTGCATATATGTTGGGCTAACTTTCAATTTTCAAAATTCGCAGGTCAAATGCCCACCCGATGACGATTACAACAACAAACAACTAATCGCTATCATACATCAATCAGTTTCAACGGTACATGGTACAACAGTTGACAGTCAACAGTTCATATTACTAAAAAACCAGTCAATAATTACAACTTTCGACGAAAGGACGACAATCGTTCAGCAAGTCGGACAAAACTATTCATGATGAAAGATGCGACTATTCAAAGCACGTCATGACTTAGGGGGCAAATGTTATCCAGCCTTTTGGTAAAGCCGAGATATCAAGGAATTGACTGAAAACCGAGGATCGCTCATCCCGAATATTGAGTAAGCACAGGTTCACTATGGATGTCGATGAATTTTGTCCGAGTCCGGATCAAGCTACAATTGACAAGGCACGACAGGAAAAGCTGTGAAAGCTAACGTTCCAAATTTCAAGTCGATCCGAGTTCGTATGCTCGTGTTATGATCGATACAAGTCAAGGAAATCATCTCGTTCGAATCCATCCCCGAGGCCTCATTCGTATCCATCAGGGGAATACGCTGTGTTCGTACCGATCTATTCGACTCCATCATCAATCAACCCTATTTCGTATCGATCGACAAGTGCCATCTTCGTATCCATCGAGCAACCAAAGGAACTCCTTCGTCGTATCGATCTGTCTCGAACCCATCGATTACACATAGTTTCGAGTCGATCGGCTACAGGTGAGTTCGCTTCGCATCGATCCAAGTCCACCTATTTCGTATCCATCCTTTTCGTACCGCTTCGCATCGGTCAGTCTACCTTTGATTCGTATCGATCAAACAGAGTCTACTTCGTATCCATCGGCAAGTAGCATGAGCGCCTGTTTTGCATCGATCAATCTTAGACTCACATCGTATCGATCGACCACCGATCGCTACGAAATGCACACCTCCCACCGATGCAAAGTAGAACATACACAATCGATACGAACAGAGCGAAACCAATCGATATGAACAAAGCATGATGATCGATGCGAACTAAGGAACTTTCATCGATACGAACGGTGCATCCTTCATCGATGCGAACAAGGCAGCGTCATCAATACGAACTAGGCGAAAATATGGGGACGATTCGGTCGACTCGGCGCCAAGAGCGGATCGACCCAAAAATCACGTGCCATGTCATCTTCTGAGCACTTGCCCAATATCGATCCGAAGTAATCGATTCGAAGGCATCGATTCGAACAGAGCAGCCTACATGAAACTCAATCTTGCATCGATCATTACTCGACATCCACAAGTCCAAATGCTATGAAATTTTCACAGGAGCTTACGTACGGCCTAAGGAATGATCAAGCTAAGTTTC